>JAEQBH010003405.1:0-281451 GCA_016808115.1 Tetrastigma voinierianum
TCTATCCTTAGGCGATCGATCGGTAAAGATTCCTAAAGGTATATTTGAGGATGTTTTGGTGAAGGTAGACAAATTTTATTATCCGGTGGATTTCGTAGTTCTCGATACGGAACTAGTGGCAGAAGGCACTAACCATGTGCCCATTATACGTGGGAGGCCATTTTTGGCCACATCTAATGCCATCATAAATTTCGAGAAATAGGTGCCACAACTCACCTTTGGCAATATGACTTTGGAGCTTAATATCTTCCACAAAAAACGGCAAACCACGATGTGAAAAGGAGAAGCGAAACGAGGGATAAAAGGGAGGAAGCTATTTAAGCTACCCAGGTGCAGGAGAATGTGGACCACACAAGCTGTAGGATGGAAGCTAAGGCATTAAAGCAGCTGATGAAAAAGGAATTGAATATCTCAATCCTCCTCCGGAATCAATGGTCCTTTATCGCTCCACCGGATAGTAAAATGCTCAAAGCAAGAATGGCCAGAGTCAAATGCGTACACCTCCTTGCAAGCATGGAGGTACTTCTCCTCCTTGACCCTCCATGAACCAGAAGGACTACCTGAGTAGGAGTGGTTTCTATAATAAATTAGAAGCCACTCCAATTTTTGTTAGACTTTTATTTGCTTTGCTTTAAGTTTAATTTGTAGTTTTACATAATTTTCTTAATTTTAGATTTGTTTTCTGTGTAATTTTTCTCATTTTCAATTGCACATTCTCATAATTTTGGTATTTTATTTTCTGGGTGAAGCGGGCTCTCCTGCGTGAAATCTGAGAAAACCGGTGCGAGGAAGCGGAAGTGTGGAGCAATTTCGCACTGCAGCGAAATTACTCTGCTTGCTGTGAGTTTCACCTTCCCATTTGTTGCCACATGCTTTCTCATCAGACTCAGTTTTGGGTGAATTTTTGGTATCGTTGGAAAGCTTAGAGAGTGTAGAATCCAAATATATTCAGAAAGAACACTTTTGAAATTATTATGAAGGTTTAATTTTCAAAATTCTCCAACTGGTCACTTTTTTCCTCTCTTTTCTTCTCTTAACTTGTTCATTTAAAGCCCAAACAGAGTGAATAAGGTGTCGGTGGAAAGCTTGTGAAGTCTCCTATCCAACAACGAGTACATTTCATCAAAGAATTGCTTTACTTGCTTGCTAACTTTCAATCAAGCCCCATTGAGGTCAATGTGACATTTGGTTGGGGGGAGAGTTAGTGAAGGAAGTGGCATTTATTTATATTTTGTTACTATTTGAGCAAGCCCATTTGTATGTTTAGTGAAACTGTATTGGTTTTCCTTTTTTGAAGCTTTTATACTATACATCTTACTTTTTCAATTCAAATTGCACCCATTTTTGCACCCATTTTTTTTATGGTTTTGCCTAACTTGCAAGTTGGAAAATTGAAACTTTGTCTAATCCTGTTGATGTTAGATTGATGCCATGCCTAGTTGAGTGGATGATTAGTTGAATTCTTGTTGCTTTTCGACCTTTTTTCTTCCCACCTCTAGCTAACACACTATGCACATTAGGTTTCAACAATAAAAATTTGAAGAAATTGCCTAACCTCCTAAACTTTGCACCAAACCTTCTACCTAGTTTCGTTGACTACCTTTAATGGTTAGGACCCCCATGAAAGGAGACCCGATGTGTCTTCCAAAACAAAAAGAAGTGAAAAGAAAAATAAAAAGAGAAAAAAATTGCAACTTTTGCCTTGAAAACCGAGAGAACCCAGTCCGAGGGTATATAGTGAAAGCCTTTAAAGCTCGTGCCTAGCCAATTGGTTGGGAGCCACCAGCAGGTGCTCGCTACGGGTGGATGGTGGAGTTTAGCGAGTTGTAGGTGCTGGAGTTTGAAATCATTAGTCGGGTGAAACACGAAGAGTTAGTGGTCGAAAGACCATATGACTTGATGCCCTAAGCCTTAATTGGTTGGGGTCATCTGTGGATCCATTACATGGACTTTTGGTGAGGTCGATTCCTCCCAACATTGCACCCTTACAACACAAGAAAGAGTTGTGGAATTAAAGAATTAGGTCTGATCTATTTAGGTTGGTTAGTGTCTTAAGTGTAGAGCGTGCTTGGTTGGGGGTGCGGTTGGTAGTTTATTGTTGAGAACTGATCAAACAAACACTTAGGTTTTTGTGGAAGTCTCTGGTTGATTCACCAAGAAGGAGGCTCTTTTTATGCTCAATTTTGTATGGCATTCATTCTCTCGAGATAGTTATTGGGCAACGGTTTCAGTGATTCTCATCAAGGGTTAGGCATTACTAATTCACAACCTTTTTGAAATATAATAATTTTTGTGAACATCATTTTGTTATCGTCTTGTATGCTCTCTCTTTCTTTCTTTCTTTCATTGCTAAGGGACTAGCAATGTGTAGGTTGGGGGGTGTGATTAGTGCTCAAAAAGTACTATTTTGAACCCTGTTTATTTAAGGTTTTGAGCAACATTGTACTAATCAGCGTAATTAACGGTTGCACATTAAGGTCCTTCTATTCTCTTGTCGCATTTTGTGGTTAATTTTGTAGTTTTTGCAAGCTATTAATGCCAAGATTGTCGAGTCAGTCCAAGCACGAAGAATTCGAGTTGAACTCAACATTGCAGATCAGAATCAAAAGGAAAGAATGAGCAGAAGCAGAGAAAGAAAGGAAGCAGAAAATTTCGCATTGGTGCAAAATTTGGTTCTTGCGAACACTGTTCATCCTGCAATACTATTCATGAATTCAACCCTTTATTCACCTATCCACCTTTTTGTGCCACATTTGTTTTCAATTTTGATTTCTTACATTTGTCCACTGTAATAGTTAACTACTTTTGTTCATTTGGTAATTTGTATTGTTTTGGAGCGATATTTAAAGCCCAGAAGCAAACAGCATGTCGGAACTTGGCTTTTGACAATAGAGAGACAGATGGGCTCTAGTTTTCCCGCTTTTCTTCATCTATCCCATTTTCTCTCATTTTCTTTCCACTTTCTAACTAGCCAAACACCCTCCGAGGATGATAACTCGGAGGATAAGAGGCTAGATCCTCTTGCTCCTTAAAGTAAAGGGTCACTGGGCACAAGATCTATAGCAAAATGAGGGGTTCCCCGTTTTTCATGCAGGTACTCACTGTCATCCGTGTTCTCCTTTTACTCTAGGTTTAGATCCCTTCAATTCATGTTGAATGGTCAGTACTTGGTAATCTTTTAGTGCTCACTTGATGCTTATTACTAGATCTCATGATGTTCATTAGTTACCATTTAGTACCCATTGTAATGTGAGTCAAGGATGTTCTGTGTGAGAACATTAATTGCCAGTGAATGCCATTTTCAGAAAGATTTAATAAGGGTTAGTTTTTATAGCCACATGAAGATCCGGTTCGGGAGATGACTATAGGTACTTCCCTCCCAGCCTTGAGAAAAGACCTTGGAAATCCTCATTTACCACAGAGACTTAGCAGTGACCCAGCGCTTTGGGAGCCTTCTATTTTACATTTTTACTTGTTTTATTTTCAGCTGCAAACAATCGACTCTCCTTGTTTTTTAACAACACCCCAAATCTAAACTGAAATTCACTAGTTTCAATCAATTGTGAGTCATTTGTACGGCAGTAGGAGCTTTAGGATATAAATTTTGTTGATTCCGCATACCTACTGTGGCACGAATCACACAGAGATGGAGATTCCTGAGAGTAAAGAGTAGTAACTTGGGGGTATGTTAGACTAATATTATGGAAATAATGAACTCTAAAAGATTACTTTGATAGATCACTAATTTACTCATGGTGTGAGGATAATTAGATGATGTATCAGTTTAATGTTTAGAGGTCTCACCTCAAATTCATATAATGACCTCGATCCCGTGTTAGCATAGATCTAATTAAGGAGAGAGAGAACTTTATTAGATTTGATGTTTAAGATACCAATTACATTAGAGAAGGCTTGCATTGCCCTGTCTATAAGGGAAAAAATTCTTCAGTCTTAAAACTTGGGTGTGAAGTACTACAAAGGAAAAATATCCAGATCTTAGAAAGAGGATTATATTATACAAGTAACTAATTAGACTCATGTATCTGAAAGGAACATGGATCTCTAATTAGTGAAATGTATGGTGTATGGAGAAATCCAAGCTATACTACATTGCTCTTGGACAAATCCAGCATTCAACTCACAAATGTTGCGCTTTCAAGGAAATGCAAACTATTTTGTAAATAATTATCCCTATCCCTAGTGCCTCTCTTCATACCTTTTAGAATTAAGTAGTTGTTTTGTTTGGTAGATTTTAGGATTAGTTTTTAAATGGTGTTATTTCAATTAAAATTGATTTTGTCCACATTCCTATTTAATTACGCCCTCCTAAATATTGAAGAGCCCTTATGGTGGGGTGATCAAATTCGATTAGAAGAACCTCCAATCCTCGTAGATATATCCGGACTTTTAGATTCCGGCTTTATTACTTGTATGACGGGAATTGCACTTGCGGAAAAGGGTTAGTGTTGGTAATACTTTTCATTTCAGTTTTTTAGTACTTACTTTTGTTTAAATTCAGTTTTTTTGAGTATTTACCACATTCACTCCCTTGGCGTATTTTCATAAATACATCATTTGGTTTGATAAGTTTTTAGATGTTGTTCTTGGGACTTTAGTTAGTCTTTGGTAGCCAGTGTCGAATCCTTCGAGCCATCCTGATACACTATGTACCTCTGTCCCCTTCCCGGGGCTATCGAGAATAGAAGAACTTGATGAAGCCTCGCTTTTCAATTCTGCGGAATGCCTTCTCACATAGGTCATTCCTTTAGTCTGACCTCCCTCCGAAGTCGATCTCGTCATAGAGTTGCAGCTAATCGGAGAAGTCCTCAATGAATCTTCTATAATGCCACGGACCTGAAACTACATTATCTCGAAGGCGATTTTGACCTCTCCTAACTCATAATTGCCTCGACCTTCGGGTCCCGACCACATCGGAGGTTGACGCTACGTGTCCCCGAAGAATCTCACCTCGATGAGGCAGCTTCGTAGTTCTTTGCTTGAGGCGTACAAGGCGGTATTTCTCACAGGGCACGGAGAACAATCCTAAAGTGATCCTCATGCTCCTCCTCGGACTGGGAGTTGATCAAAATGTAGTCCACAAAGACTACGACGAACTGATCTAAGTAGGGTTAGAATATTCCCTATGCATGAGATCCATGAATGCCGTTGGAGCATTCGTCAAGCCAAATGGAATCACTGTGTACTCGAAATACTCATACCACGTCCTAAGCACTATCTTAGGGATATCTATCTCCCTAACTCTCAGCGATGATAACGAGGTGTGAAGGGTATCTTGGAGTAGACTGCGCCCCTCTCATTTGTCAAACAAATCATCGATCCTTGATAACGGATCTTAGATTCTTGATCGTAACCATTCGACTTCTCGATAGTCAGCCTTACATTTGAAGGGTCTTATCTTTAGCTGTATGAAGCAATTTGGAGCGCCCCCCAGGTGAAGTGCTCGATTTAATAAAACCCCTGTCCAACAATTCTTTGAGTTAGACATAGGTTCTTGACTATTCAGTCCATCTGAGTCATAGAAATGGGCGACATACTAGGGTGTAACTCAATGACAAAGTCTACATCCCTATGTGGAGGTAATCCCAGTAGTTCATCTAGAAAGACATTCTCATATACAAACCACGAGAGTGGGCGGAATTCTATCTCACCTCATCCTCAGGGAAGGCTTCTTGTGACCCATCAGCCCCATTCATGCCATACAGAGTGGTACATGGCTCGGGGTAAAGCACATCCATGCTTATCCTTAGTACGAAACAAGTACCATCTGGGGTGTAGGTAGTCACCTTTTACAATCCCCTGTCCGATGGCGAATCGGTGTGTTGTCAACTAGTCCATCCGGATGACATCCAATTCAGAACATGTTCCATGACCCTAGATTACGATTGGTAGAATCCACAGTCTCTAACTCCTGAATCCCGACATATCGTCCAGCGTTCACCTTGGGTTTCCTGGGAGAACTCACATGCAGCGACTCTTCCAAGGTTTCAACCTCTAGCCCGAATCCTTCACTTATCAATAACACGCATCTCGGATGTTAGTCAAAGTGATCACTTTACTCCTTCTCAGCCCGGTCATTCTTTGTCATGCAGTGAATAAAGTATCTTGTAGGAGTAGTCCCACAATTTTACCCTGGATGGACAATTTCAGACCATCCTCAAACTTTATCACTTTGGCTATATCTGTGGCCACATAATCATCCGCGAAACGGGCTAATTCAAAGAACTTAGCCACGTATTCGAGCACTATCATTGTTCCATATTTCAGTTCTAGGAACTCCCGAGCTTTTGCATGTCGAGCATGGTAGGAAATGCTCCATGAAGAGCTCATGAAACTCTTCCCATGTCATTGCCTCCAAATTCCTTGAGGCTTTGACTCAATTCCACCACACTTGGGATTCACCCTCTAGATGGAATGCAACTAGTTATATCTTAGTGGCATTGGAGGTGATCTCCATAAACTTTGAGATCCCTCTCCTTGTCCAACTAGTAGTGCATGTGCCAACCAGTAATAGACCTCATCTGAACTAATGCATTCATTCATTTTCCAAACCCCTGGGTTGTGTTCTCTAACCTTAGTGTTAATCCATTACTAAATACATCTGTCAAATGCATATATATTTCCACCTGATTTATAACACCACGAAATAGATTATGTTGAACTATAAAATATATAATGCACACCATACGATCTTACCCGTACCCAGCGATTAAAGGTATTCGTATACCTAAATTTTTGTACCAAGTTGTGGCGTTTTCAAAAATTACTTGTGGATACCTACATTCCGAGCTCTCCCTAGTGTCGTTTACCTAGCTTTGATACAGTGTGACGCCCCGATTTATGGGGGGACCCGTTGACTAGCCCGTCGACACGTAGATTTTATCTTAGGTCTTGGCGCTAAATCTTGGTATCGGATCGGTACCCGACTCGCGGTGAACTTATGGAGATTTTCGGCACCACCTTGATCACGTCCCTCAACGAGACCCATTCATTCATATTTAAATCTAAAATATGAGAATAATACACTTAAATACAGTCCGTAAGAGTTTGATCATGACCCTCTTACCATAGTTACATACCCGACTATATTGGCAATAGTCCAAAATAATTTAATTACAATTCTTTAATACAAAATACTTTTTTTTTTAAATTTTTATTAAGGCCATGTCGGCCTTCTTCACAATCATGACCTCGTCTGGCCCATTTGTTCATGATGTCGACCATGTACGGTAGGGGTCCGCATGCGAGGTGAAGCGAAACCGATAGAGTAAACTCTACCAGGGGTTACTCCTGCCTAAGTGCACATGCAATCATAGTGTTCACACAATAATACACACATTCAAGTAAAACATGCAACTCTAAACTTGAAATTCTACATCTTATGAATGAGATAATAATGATCGTATACTTTCATCCCAGTCTCATGGGCACCCTCACTATGCATATGCCAAATGTAGCTTCATCATTAGTGTTTCACTCAGTATTTTTTTCCAAAACAAAATATTTTTGCTTTATAAAACAAAACCCATTGGATATACCTCTAATGTCCATTTGGTTGAATCAAATCATGTGTGTTTATGCATTTGTGGGCCACGAATTTTCGGGTTCTCGGCGGGGCCTTGTAGCGCCTTTACCGCGCTTTTTGAACTTTCATCGTCGGTTGCGTCTGAACTAGTCCAGGTTTTTCACCCAAGGGTGTATCTATCCCTTCTTACTATTACCCAACACACATATTTTTCATGCTATACAACCATGAGACTCATTTTGGACGTTGTCTGTGCGAAGCTCGCCACCCATTCCACGAAGAATGATGAATGATCATAACCGTACATACGCACCAGCCTGATCGATGTCCCAGATTGCATATGCAATGCAAATGTCGATGCATGTATCATATTTTATGTACAATGAACACTATGGAATAATTTATATTCCACACTTTATACTAGGTATTATGGATAATTATATCAAACGCACATAATTTACATCCATTCATGCTAATATATTTAATATATATATTAACATTTCAATGTGTTATTCGATTTCCAACGACAAAAAAAAAAAAAAACACTCCCACCTGAAGCTAGTCATTCCCGGCCATAGAATTCGGCCATACTCGGCCTTAAAAACTAATTTGGACTCGATCGAAATTTAAGATTTTGTTCCCTTTTTATTTATTTATTTATTTGTTTTGACTTTCAGTGACATTACTTGGTATAAATTCGAGTCATTAAGCAATCCTGGAACTCGGGCAGCGATTCTGACAAAAATCCCTACATTTCAGCGTCACAGAACAGCGGCCAGATCTTGACCTTGAAGCCCGGTCTTTGAGCGTAAAGCTTGATCCCGATGTCGAAAAATTCGATCCGGGTGTTTGAGTTTGAACCACCTGACCATTTATGGCTCTTAAATAAAAGAGGAACAAGTGGGAAAGCCCACCGCCTCTTGAAGCTTGAAGAAAATTCGGTTTCGGTATCACGCGCCAAGATCACGTTGTGTGGACCAACTTTAGTTTTCGGACTATCGAGCTCCGATCGATCGTTGGAACTCTGGGAAAATCTTCTCTTTCCCTCTCTCCCTTTTCCTTTTTCTCTCCCTCACGGCTTGATTTTCTTTCCCCACGACTTGATTTTTTCCACTTTGGGTTTTCCTCATTTTCTTTTCTCTTTTCTTTATTTTTTATTTTTTATTTTCCTCCTTTTTGGTTTCATCCTTAGAGATTGTTTTGCTCTACCATTTGTTGGTCTCAGTGAGAGGGGAAAGCCCCATCTCGCCTTCACTTCCTTCTCATGGCCATGTGTCTTCACATGGTCCACGTATCATGTGCCATGTGTCACATGGACACATGCTTTAGGTGTCAACTTCCACACCACATGGCTCTCATGCCATGTGTCCTTCTTCTATGATGCCATGTGAAAGCCCCTGGTCATGCCATGTGGCATCACCACATGTCTGAGACGTCGATCTGTGAAAGCGTGAAATTGGCCAAATACCGGAACAATTGGAAGGTAACTAGATTTCGCGAGACAAATTCAACGAAGAAGTTCTTTTTGTCATCCGAGATGTAGAAAAATTTAAGGTTTTCCACCTGTACTATTGCGACAAATTACTTAGTTTCTAGCAGTTTTCGAGAAAATTGATTTATTATTATTATTATTTTCGGGTTTTACAAAATAGACTTTGAGAGTGCTTGGTTGAGGTGATAGGTGATTCATCTCCAATGAACTTTTATAGGCTACTTGGTAAATGCTCCTTCGGCAGCCCGATAGGCGATTAAATTTAAAATAAGTCCTAATGTGAAAAAAGCTACAAATAGTAGCTTTTTATTCCTTCTTATTGAAATAGAAAATTTCCCTTTTTTAGTCGTCTTTAGGATTTTTATTAACTTTATAGCTTATAAATTGTATGAAATAATATGAATTTTTTTTAGTTCTAAATTTGTTTCATATTATATTCATAAAATAATAATATGAAATGATAAAAATTTATAACATAAATATTTCTTTATTTTATGAAATAATATTATTTATGGTTAGAATTTGTATCATTTCATATTTTTATTATGCAATAATATTCTAAATTAATTCATAAATTATAAATAATATGAAATATTGTAATTTTTATGCAGTTTCTATATAATAATATGAAAAAGTTATCACCATAAAGTAATATGAAATAAATAATATATTTTATAGTTATAAATAATAATATTTTTTATTTATGATTATAACCATTAATATTTTTTATTTATGAAATTATAAAACCATAAAAATGAAATGTATTTCATAAATTTATAACCATAAATTTGTTATGGTTAAATAAAAAAACTTTCATATTTTTTATTTATTGTTATATATTGTTATGAACATATATTGTGTGTGTGCTTTATTTCAATGTGTTAGTTCTAATCAACACTTTGCAATGATAATTTATAATCGAGTTGCAACTATCGGTCCAGTAGTGAGCAATTAGCCACTCCCGAGCTATAGTGCCTCACGCTTCCAGTACATGCAGTGGAACTAGCATGGCGTGGGTGAGTGGCATATGCCTGAAATTTTCCACTTAATTATTTTTTTATGCAGGATAATTTGCCACATAAATTTTGTTTTACCTTATTTTTATTCGAACACTTCATTACAATAATGGTTTGATACTTTATCTCAGAAAAAAATATTCCTCTGACCTTTGACCATGTACCAATTATTATAATAAAAGCTATAACCCCAAATTACCATTCTATCTTTCTAAAACCCAAAACCTATATATATATATATATATATATATATATATATATATATATATATATATATATATATATATATATATATATATATATCTTAGTAACTCGAAAAAAACTTGAGTTTATAATCTTGTTTCGCTATGACCCATCAATCCTTATCATATATTCTTTTTATTATTTTGGTGGAAACATAAGAAAGAAGAAATGTGGCTCAAATCCGGGTGTCAGTTGACCGCGTTAGCGCGGAAACTGTGTGTCTCATATCATGAGACCCATTACATGATAAAATGGCCCACGAACCCATACATCCATACTCACCAAAATATAACCAACTATATTGCAATAGTTTCAAAAGTTAATTACACTCTTACACAAACATGTTTAAATCATAATGTTTCATACATGTTTTACTAAAATTGTAATCAAAGCCACATGTCGGCTTTCTTCTTAAAAGCGGCCTCTAGTGAGCGCCGTTTCCCTGAATACTCCCTGTGCCTGAAAGGGGGATCCCACGACGGGGTGAGCAATGCCTAGTAGTGATAATCACTACATGGTTACTCCGCTAAGTGTTCATGCAATGGCAAATAAGCGTTCGAAACGTATAATATTCCTCTTCGAATGTCTACGTAGAAATGGATGAGAATGTGATACCCTTCCATTGACCTCACGGAAGCTCCCTGCGCATGCCTAAACTAAGTGTGAGAAAATAGCATTTTCAAAACAAGGTTTGTTCTTGAAAACATAATACCGATTTTGAATAAAATCTATTGGACTACCCCTCACGAGGTGAATTCTTTGGGTAACTCTCAGAAAAGTCATGGGTCTTATAGGGATGAACTATTAGACTGACTCTCAAGCGATTCTTTGAAAAATCTTCCTTTGAAATCCATTTAGCAACCCACGTTTTTTCATGTCATGCACTCCACCTATTATTCTAGGTTATCCCGGTGCATATGAAATGCAATATGCCGTTCTCAAAAGAATTCATATTAATATATTAAGCATGCATATATATGAAATTTATACGCAATCATCATATTCATTCATTCATAGTAATAACATAAAGGTGTTGAATGAACACAATATAAAATCTGCGGTCGAGTCTTGGGAGTGCCATAGCGTGAAACAAATAACCATGACATATTTTATTCAATCAATGTCTTATCTGCACTGCAGGAAACACCGCAGCAAGCAGTCATGGTCAATTCGGAATTTGTGAGAAACCACTATAGGTTTCTTCTCGGTCAGTTCTTTTGGAGCCAGAAAACCGACCATCGAGGCCTCGAGATATCTATCCGTTAAAATGACTCTTAGCGAAAAGATAAAACAAGAGCAGGATAAAACCCTACCTCTTGATTTGTGAAACTCATGAAAATTGGAACCGCGTGTAGCCTTACGGCGTAGACCAACTTTGTGTGCCTCGTAGAAGTTTTAGGACCCAGATCACTTGGAAATCTAGAGATAAGTAAGAGCTTCTCACTCACAAAAACTCTCTTCCTTTTCTCTTTGCTCTTTCTTTTCTCTCTCTATTTTCCTCTGCTTCCCCATCCAGTGGTTCAGATTCGAGTTAGGGTCGAAACTTTGTCCTCTCGTTTGCAATGTCGACCTCCTTTTTGTTGACTTAGTTCGCTTATGCTATCATCCCCAGCATTCTCATAATGTCGCTGATGCCATGTGTGTCTTGTAGATACGCTTGGCTCATTATTTGACCCATTCTTCCCAGAACACGTGGAACATCTTGAGCCACTCATAAAGTGCCAAGTGTCCCGCACTCCTCTCCATACCTTGAAAAACGTGAAATTCCAACTGCCTCGGAATTCGACGAGGTCATTGGGTAAATTTAGATTTCGCGAGATGATTCCAACGATGAAATTACGTTTTGTCATCTAGGATCTAGAAAATTAGGTTTGACAAAAGTGACCATTTACCATTTTCAGAAAATTAAGATTTTCGGGTTTCTGAGAATCCTTCTATTCTATGGTTTGTAAGGTTTGTGAACTTTGGTGTGAATCCTTGGATTCTTTGGCTAGGGTTTGGTCTAAGAAATTATAAACCACCATTATAAGTGTTTGTGGAGTTTTTTTGGAGGGATTCCATGTTGGTTTTTGATGTAGGATAGAATATAAGAGATTTATGGAAGAAAAGTGAATGAAAAGGCCCGATTATGGAAGAAAAGTGAATGAAAGGGTGAAATCTCGCCATTTCCCGGGCAAATCGCGACTCTGGTGACTAAGATTGAACAGGTGGTACCAAAGACCACTTGTGCAAAGGAAAAATGGTACCGGTACCATCTAAAGTGGTACCGGTACCAACTTCAAGAACACAATTGGTACCGGTACCACTGCTCCCTACAGTCCTGATTTTTGGTAATCTTACATTGTTAAGCTAAAATTCTAACACCGAGGGTATAGGAACCCTAATAAATGATTAACGGGGATTCAAATAAAAATGAAACTCAATGAAAAATGCACCGTACCTCGCCGGGCGGAGCTGCTTCGGCGGAAACCACGCCCCTAAGATAAGATAGTAAGTCTCGAATACATATAATTATAGGAATGCCTAAGACCAGTATTAAAATGACACGACAGCTCGCTACGACGCGCAGCACGCCTCTTATCTGCTTCCTAAGACTCTCGCTAATGCCACGACACTCGTTACGCGGCAGCACGCTCGATCGCGCTTCGCACTTCGCTTAGTGCTACCACACTCGCTACGCGGCGCAGCACGCTTTTGGATCGGGCTATCGGCGACTTCGCTGGGCTAAGTTACGACACTTCGTTAATGTGCGGTGCACGTTCGATCGCGTTTCTAAAGACTCGCTAGTGCTACCAAGACTTCGTTAGTGCTACTTTAACTCAAGATCAGATAGTACCTTGGGGTACTTATTGTGTTGTGTCCTACTCATTTAGCATTATAGGTCTAGGCAATCCATCAGTTATATGATAAGAATCTGAATGACGAAGAAGAGTAAAGAAATATATATATCGTTCTATTCTGAATGTACCTACGGGTACCTCTGTATAAGTGTAAGTTCTATCGTATCTACTCGCAATTTCCGTACCGCATAAGTCCAAGCAACAACTATAATTATAGTTACTGTAACCCCGTGAAGATCCGAATGCTACAGCTCTGTTATAAGTACAAGTATGTGTATTAGCTCGTTATATGAATTCATGAAAATTTGATATATGTTACTCGTTATCCGCTTACTAAATGTTTATATGCATAAGACATGTTTCACAAAGCGTAACGGAAGTAATCTAGTTTCAATCCATGTGTGTACAGAGGAGGATGTTCAGATTTCCTCGTATACACTGGCCAAAGACACTAGTAGGGTTCATCATGAGTTCCGCGCTTCGATGTGTAAAATGTAAATATACGCTTTGTATATGTAAATGAGACTTAGGACTGTATGTATATGACATCAAACACCACTACTAAGTGGTGTTTTATTTTGTATTTTTGTATTTGATATTTTGATACAGTTATAAGACTTGGGCTCACCAATGTTTGAAAAGCTCAGAAAGAGTCCCGTTGTCTCCTCCCCCGTCTCTCGCCTTGGTGGACAGTGGAAAGGGAAAGACAACAAGTCAAAACCATTAGAACACAAAATTTGACTTCCACACAATTTCAAACTAAGTATACTCAATTCAAGCAATGATATACTACAATCATATACCAATTGTGGAAAATTTGGACACAATCATTAAAAAGCCTAAGTTGTAGCACCCCGAAAATGGACCATGGAGTTATGTGAGGTCCTATTTGGGTGATTCAAAACCCTAACATCAAGTTCTCAGATAGAGATATATTTTCCTTGAAGAATACTAGTCCAAATTCTCACTTTTTCCTAATCGAAAATCAGTCCCAAAAATCTGGACGGTAGGTTCGGCCAAAACAGGGCAGTCCTGGAAAACGAACCATAACTTGGGTTATAGATGTCCAATTTGGGTGATTCAAAAGCCTAACATCAAGTTCTCAGATAGGGCTACAATTTCCTTGAAGGATACTAGTCCAAATTCTCCCTTTTTCTAACCGAAAATCAGCCCCAAAATCTGGACATCATATAGGGTCAAAACAAGGCACTATTCCCATAATCCATTATTTTGCCAAACAGCCCCTTAGGGCAAAAATGGCCAAACAGCTCTTTAGGGCATTAAAACTCAACCAAACAACCCCTAGAATGGAAAATAACCAAAGTAGGAGGAATCCCTACCTCTTGAAGCGTGAGCAACAACCCGAGGAAGTTCCATGAACACTTCCTGAACCCGAATCTTTCGACTTCCTGAACCTTTCGCGTGAAACCTTGGTGAAACTCGGAGTTTCTTGTATCCACACGTAGCCCCTCATCGAGTAATCCGACTTTAAACCTTCCGACGCCACCCGATTCAGAGGATCATAGAGAGAAGTTGGAGCCTCTCTCTATACTCTCTTCTCCTCTCACTCTCACACCAAACCATAAATCTGGTATTTTCTACCCCAAAATGATCCTTCTAACTCCTTTGTCTAACTCACTTGCTGGACATATGTCATGTCGCTACCATGTGTCCACGACTCCATCCGAGTTCGCCGCCCCAAATAATTTATTTTTTGTCTCGCTCAAGTTCAATTTAGTTTAAATGAACTTAATTTAAGTATATTTCATCTCTTGATATTCTCATAAATCTCATCCCTGAGTCACTAGACGCCCGTTACCTCGAAAATCGTGAAAATCCGACTGTCTCAGAATTCAACGAAAATTTTATGGGTAACTAGATTTTGCGAGATGAATCCAACGGTGAAGTCCGTTTCATCATCCGACATTTATAAAAATTTCTAGGCTTCCCTAAACCATTTCGACAATTTTACTGTTTTTGCCATTTTTCAGAAAAGTAAAATTTTTCTCATGTTTTACACCGGAAGTTTGGCTTTCTTTAATTAATAGAATATAGCTTCAACTTTTTCCAAGCCGAAATTCATCAGATGGACATCGTATCCTCGGGTGAGTATAAACTAACCTTACAATTTGGTGGAAAGTTCCTTATCCGATGGTGAACGACCCTAAAATACGACTAAAAACAAAGCGTGACTAGCCGGGCCGGTGGCTCAGGCTAAATAATTATAAAAATGTCATGAGTGTATATGGCTCCTGTGGTTAGAAGGAAAAAGGAAAACCACCTCGAGAGTTTAAGGGACATTTACATAAGCTCAATGTGTGTTTGTGGCAAAATTGTATTAGAAAGCAGCAAATTAATAATATTATTTTGGGATAAACTCAACTACTCCTACGTACCATGATATGATTGTAATGTTATGACTTGTGATTGTGGCATAAGATGTAAAAATTTAGCTGAATATAGATAGTTGGAGACATCTATTTAGTCAGAGATCAGCTTGGAGTGTGAGTATTACCAGAATCAACCCACATGGAGAGAGAGAGAAGCCGAAAAGGGTCTATATTCTATGATATTAATATATTATGAAATATAATATATATATATATATATATATATATATATATATATATATATATATATATATATATATATATATATATTGTTATGAAATTATTATAAAGTTTTTGTACACAACAAGAAAAATAGAGGAAAAGAGAGGGAACTTAGAAATGAGCAAGAAAGAGAGATAAATGGAGGGAGAGAGCTTTCTTTCTTCCTTTCTTTCTTTCTTGAAAACGGATGCCATTGTACAAAGAGGGGAGAGCCTTTTATAGACTTACCTAATCCCCTTATACATTAACCATATAATTGAGGTTCATAGCGGGAATTCGTGAAAGCCTTCATGAATTGGCTTTACTCATTTGGTCATTCATTCCTATTCAATAGGTTATTAGGTTCATGTATGTGGTCATTCACCACATGAATAAATCCTTTATTTACAACACTCCCCCTTGAATGACCACCATTAAGAATATGCCTCATTAAAACCTTGCTAGTAAAACCCAATGGGATAAAACCTAGTGGCGGAAAAAGAGTACAATATTCATATGATGTTATTGATTGCTCTTAGTATGTTAGGACTGCCTCATTAAAAACCTTGCTAGTAAAACCCAATGGGATCAAACCTGGACGCAAGAAAAAAGAGTACAGTACACTAACATCATGTCATAAGCATACTCCCCCTCATGTCAATGTCCTTTAGTTGGCGCATTCCAATCTTGTATATTAGCTTCTTGAATGTTGAAGTTAGCCATGACTTTGTGAATAAGTCTGCTAGATTATCACTTGAGCATATTTATTGAACATTAATTTCACTACTCTTCTGGAGTTCATGTGTGTAAACAAACTTTAGAGAAATGTGTTTAGTTCTATCTCCTTTGATATAACCTCATTTGATTTGTGCAATGCATTCAGTGTTATCTTCAAATAATGTTATCTTTGATAAAGGGGAGTCTGCATGATTCTTGGATATGTTGAATCATCGATCTGAATATATGCACTACGACTCTGTTTCGTGAATCGCTATAATTTAATGGATTCGATAATGTGGCCACCGTTGTTTTCCTTAAAGGATTCCAAGGAATTAGCAACTCGATTATGATTAAACACATACCCTATTTGTGATCTCGCCTATGTGGGTTCAAAGGTATCCCCAGACGCGATATCCAAACAATTGTTGATTCCTTTTGGCAAAATAATCTATATTATTGCTTCCGTAGATAAGCAAAATATGCTTGATACCATTCCAATGTCTTTGGGTTGGAGCGAAACTGTACCTTGCTAATAAATTGGCAGAGGTGAGTACAGTTAGCAAGATACATAAGTGCACCAATGACACTAAGATATGGTACTTTAGAACCAAGTAATTCTTCACCCTTTCACAAGGGACTTAAAATGGGTCTTCTGGCGAACGAACAAACCATCATGCATTTAAAGGGTGTGCTTTATCCATATAAAAATGTTTTAAGATTTTCTTAGTATATGCCGATTAGTAAATTAAAAATCCAGTAGGGAAATGCTTGATCTACAGGCCGAGACAAAATTTTATTTTCCCAAGATCTTTCATTTCAAATATTTTGCTGTTCTTGTGAGCTCTTCAAGAATCCCAATAAGATTTAGATCATCAACATACACACAATGTAAATCCTAGCTTCGATTTAAAAAAATGCATGGGCATATAGGGGTTGTTTTCATAATTCTTTCTTTTCAATAAACACTCGCTCGAGGCGATCAGGGATCACATGCATCCCGACGCTTTCAATCCATATTGTTGTAATTTGATTGGAGCACATATTATGAGGCTTTGTATCATTTGCTTCAGCAATTGAAATCCTTTTGTAGATTTTCATATATATGTCATTATCTATGGATCCATATAGATAAGTTCTGTAATGACATCCATGAGACGCAGACATCCCGGGGCCTCTCGTAGACCGGTGAAAAAGCTTATTAAAGCGGAAAGTGATTGCATCCATGACAGAGAATATGTTTCCTCGTAGTCAATATCAGGTCTCTACGAGAAACCTTATGCTACTAATCGCGCTTTATATCTTATGATCTCATTATTTTCATTGCGCTTTCATACAAATACCCGTTTGTACCCAGCAGGCTTTACACCTTTAGGTGTTTGGAATATGTGTCCGAAAAACATCTCAAGCCATTAACAAGTTTAATTATGCCTGCATAACTTATTTTCATTTTAGCCAATCATTTCTATTTCAACATTTTTCCACATTTTGTGGTTCGGGATCCTCATCATATTTTATGATGTCTAAGGCCATTTGGAAAGCAAAAATATTATTGATAATAACTTTATTTCGATCCCATTTTTCTCTATTGTGCACATAATTTATTGAGATCTCATAATTTTAAGGTACTTGAGCCTCTTTAGGGGCTATTTCTTTATTTTGAACCTCTTCAAGGGTCTTTTGTTTAATATATGACTCTACAACTACTTTTGTCAACACCATATACCAATTTTAGGGCTTTGTTCCTCATATGCCTCTACAAGGGCCTTTTGTTTATCATGTACCCTTTAGTGGGTATCACTTATTAGGTTCCTCTTCGAGGAGTTATATCTTTTAAGCTAATAGGTCTCCCGCTCTTCAGGCATATTTTATACTCATTTTCTAATTGTCCTTCAAGGACATCAATCCGTACTAGAGTATTCGTAGCCGGGATTTGTGATTTTGTCACTTTCTTTGTATCAATAAAAGCATCTGCTAATTGATTTGCTAGATTTTGCAAATGAATGATCCTTTGAACTTCTATTTCACATTTATTTGTATGAGGATCAAAATGAGACATTATAGATGGATTCCAGTACTGTCGTTTTTCCGAACTGACTTTTCTCCCCATTGAGGGAATACACTCCCATTAGAATGACAATACGCAAAGCGGGCTATAAAAAGATCTTCCGTTAAGGGTTCAAGATATCATATGATAGACGGAGAATCAAAACCTACATAAATCCCAAGTCTTCATTGGGGACCCATTTTAGTGTGTTGTGTAGGTGCAATTGGTATATGACTGCATAACCAAATATTCGTAAGTGAGAAATATTTGGTTGTTTACCCAGTACAAGTTATGAAGGGGAGTACTCATGGTAAGATGTTGGTGTAATTCTTATTAGACTTGCAGCATGCGTAATAGCATGTCCCCAAGTAGATGCTGGTAATTTGGTCTTCATCAGTAGTGGTCTAGCTATTAATTGAAGACATTTGAACAAAGACTCTACTCAACCATTTTGCAAGGAACATGACCAACATGGTGCTCAATATTTATCCCACTGACTAAAAACAATACTCTCTCTCTCTCTCTCTCTCTCTCTCTCTTCTTCTCAGCTTTTAGAAGTAAATTCACCAAAGATTATCAAGTCTTATTGTCTCGATTGACAATCAGGAATTATGCTCTAACTTGGTCATTTGTGCAAGGAGCCTAGAAAAGGCAACATTTCTTATGGAAAGAAGACATACATGTGACCATTTAGTGGAGGCATCTATTAGGACCATAAAATAACGAGAAGGTCCACATGGTGGATGAATAGGTCCATATATGTCCCCATGTATTCTTTCTAAAAAAAACTGGTGATTCAGATATGATTTTATTAAATGATGGTCTGACTATTAACTTACCTTGTGAACAAGGGTCACAAGAAAATTCATTGGGTAAAAGAATATTCTGGTTCTTTAATGGATGCCCATGTGATTGTTCTATGATTCGCCGCATCATTGAAAATCCAGGGTAACCTAGCCTATTATGCCAAAGATTAAAAATCTTTGGGTCATTGAACTTCTAGTTCATTACAATATATGACTCAATTGAATTTATGGTCGTATGATATAACCAAGAGGAGAATATTGGGAGCTTTTTCGCAACAATCCTTTTCCCATAAATTATAAAGGTAATATATAAAATTTTTTTATTACCTTCATTCATAGTTTCAATATGATATCCATTTTTATGGATATCTTTAAAAGTAAGCAAATTTCTTGTTGATTTGCTAGAATATAATGCATCATTAATATGGGATCTAGTTCCATTTGGTAGCATTATGCTTAGTAAAGGTTAGCCAAATATTTGGGCGTATGACAGGTACGCAACCAATGCCCTTCCATACCATATATATGGAAATTATTTTCATGGTTTTTGTAAGGATTATCCCTTATTTACTTCCCATTTTACCTCATTATTAATCTACTTATGGTGGTGAGATTTTTCCTTTTCCAAGGATTTGAGGGATCATCAATATGATATTTAGAATTTCTTCCATGATCAATCTTCATCCATGCCCGCGAGTTTGAGATGATATTGATTCATTTCAGGGAATCCTTCAAACCTAATTGGACTAGATTGATTATTTTTCATCAAAAGTTTAATAGTTTATTTAACATCAAGGATCTAAGATAGATAACCCCTTTCTAAAATGTCAAATGTCATAAACTTGAATTTTGTGAGATTTGACATTGTGGACAAACTTTTGATATAAGAAAAAAATTAAAATCAACTGCAATCAATGTCAATATAGATTTTGACTTACAATCAAAATCAAATATATTGAACTTTTAACAATATATTGTAAAATCAAAATTAATATACACAAAATAAATCATATTGAGAATAACATAAATTATTAATTTTATTGTGATCTAGAAATGGTATATAATATACCAATGTAAAAGAATTAGTCTTCATTAAAAAGGCTTTTAAACGACCACCATTAAGTGATAAAGTTGGTATGGTATAATACTATTAATTGACTAAGTATCCTATCCATTCAGGGTCAAGGCTATGCTTTATGACATATATTGTTTATAAGGATAATCATTATTTAAATGTTATGTGTACATACATATATCATACTATACATATAATATATTATATCGAACAAATGTAAAATATGTCATGACATCTATTGTATCATAAATACACATAACTCAAGTTGTATGTGATAAGTGAATGCTCTAATGCTATAGTTATTAAACATGCAAATTACCCATATGTTATAATATATCCATGACTTCTCTCAATTTTAGAGCAATTAGCATTCATAGTATCAACCGTGATCAAATATAATTGTAGATATGAAAAATTGAAATAATTTCAAGGTAGGGTTAAGAAGTTACCTTCAGAGCAAAGTCGTGTTGATAACGTGTTGTGAAATTATTATAAAGTGAAAAGTTAAAGAGAAGTATGTTATTCTCTTTTTGTACACAACAAGAAAAATAGAGGAAAAAAGAGGGAACTTAGAAATTAGCAAGAAAGAGAGATAAATGGGATGGAGAGAGCTTTCTTTTTTTCCTTTCTTTCTTTCTGAAACGGATGCCATTTGCATGTTATGGAGAGCCTTATAGGCTTACCTAATCCCCTTATACATGAACCATATAAATAAGGTTCATAAGAGGAATTCATGAAAGCCTTCATGAATTGGCTTTATTCATATGGTCATTCATTCATATTCATTAGGTTATTAGGCTGTTGTATGTGGTCATTCACAACATGAATAAATCCTTTATTTACAACATATAAATATATGACTTTAATTATAGCTTTGCAGCTTTATTTCAGGCTTATTCATTTATTTTTGGCCTGAAAGACGATTTATAAATATTTGGGTGTGGTCCTCCATTCCTTCTCTCTCTCCTCAAGTAAAGAAAAGGGAAGTATTATTAATGATAATAAAATAAATATTTTTTCCTTTCTTTTGTTGGGATTCTTCAATATGTTAAAGGTTGTGGATTGAGTTATTCTTTATCAAGGCATGTATTGGAAAAACCCAATTATTCAATTTTGAGTTTTTTTATTTATTTTTTATTTTTAAAATTTCTTTTATATTAATGGTAGCCCACAATGAACTGTAAAGAAAGAGGGAATTCCCTTTATGAACTCGTTCTTTCTATTCAAATTTGATAGATAAAAAAAATGTCGAGTATAAATGGAAAAAGAGAAAAAGACCAGGTTCATGTGTGTGTATCCGATAATAGGGTTAAAAGCTCTTAACTTGGGAATAGGTTTAGCTCTTGTTTTTCAAAACGGAGCCTTAAAGTTTTTTTTTCTTTTTTATATTTATCTTTATTATGTCCCATTTTTAGGGAAATTATCATTGGGTTAACTCAAATACTGATTTATCATGCTTATGAATAAAAAGAGACAAATATTTTAGCTTTGTTCACTATAATTTTGAAATTGTATTAAAATTAGAATTTTTATCAAGTGCGATAATGTATTAAAATTAGATTTTTTATTAACCCAATACCATTGCTGAAGAAGATATTTAAAAGAGAAAGTTAAAAGGAAATAATTTTATTGAAAATATATGTAAGCTCCCATGAGGCACTTAGACAACTTGCCCCTTGGATGTTGCTAAGTCAGCCTCCCACTAACCTTGTTTGCTATGCTTCGCTTCTACCCACGGTTTGGATGCTAAGAGAACCACAAGAGATCGAACACTTGAAAGAAAGAAACTCTATTGAAGGAAGAACTCTATACATTGCTTTGAGAAGCTCTCAACTTTGTTACTAGTGGTGCTCTACAAATGAGAGCCTCATTTATAGGCACCTTTTAGAAATCACTAGAACCTTGGATGATTCCCTACCATCCATGAATATTCTAGAACATCCTAGTGTGTACAAGTATATACAAAACTACCATGGAAGACTTTAGATTACTCCGCATTCCATATTCTCCACATCTTTTCACACCCTTCCACATCTTTCCATATCCTTCCATACCCTTCCACATCCTTCCACTCGTAAACTAAGGTAAATTTGAATTTTTCCGAAAAATGGCAAAACGGTAAATTGTTGCTATAGTACTGTTGCAAAACTGGAAATTTTCTGATTCAATGAAAACGGACCTCACCATTGGATTCTTCTCGTGAAAACTAGTTACCCAGACGAATTTGGTTGAATTCCAAGACAATAGAATTTTCACAATTTTCGGGGCGTCGGGTGTTTGGTGGACCCCAAAAACGGGATTTTTGAAAAAAATATTGAAAGTGGAAAATAAATTAAGTAAAGTTCATTATAAATAAATTGAACTTGAACCAAGAAGAAATAAATTGTTTCGGGGTAGAAACGAACCCGAACGGGTCGTGGACATGTGGCACGACGTGGGCCACTCATCTAACTTAAACTTCAGCTAGACAAAAGGGGAGTTAGGGCTGAAGATAGCCCATTTTTCATGTTGTTGACCGTGAGAGAGGGAAAGTGAGAAAGGAGAGAGAGACTCCAACTCCTCTCTATGATCTATGGAGATTGATTGGTTGAAATTCGTCGGGCCAAGAACGAAAATTCATCTACTCGACGAGCGCTACGCGTTGGTACAGAAAACACGGGATTTCACCGAAGATTCAAGCAAGGAGTTTGGGAAATCAAAGGTTTTGGGTTTAGGAAGTATCAACGGGACTTCCTAGAGTTTCTTCTAAGCTCCAAGAGGTAAGGATTCTTCCTACTTTGGTTTATTTTCCGCTCTAAGGGCTATTTGGTTGTGTTTTTTGCCCTAACGGCTATCTGGATTAAAAAAAAAAATCAGTTTTTATAGCTCCTTAGGGGCTGTTTGGACTAATAATCTGATTCTATAGCTCCTTAGGGGTTGTTTGGCTAAATTTTTGGTCTGTGGGAATGTTGCCCCTGCTTTGGCCCTATGAAACTCATTCAAATTTTAGACTGATTTTCGGTTGGGAAAAGGGAGGAATTTGGACTAGTGTTCTTCATGGAAACTATAGTTGCATTTATAAACTTGATGTAGGTTTTTGAATCACCCAAATTGGACCTCTATAGCTCAAGTTATGGTCCATTTTCTGGGACTACCACAAAAGTCATGCGACCGTTTTGACCCTATACACCGGTCCGCATTTCTGGGACATATTTTCGATTAGAAAAAGAGGGAATTTGGGCTCATGTTCTTCAAGTGTAAATTATAGCTGCATCTGTAAAATTGATTTAGGGCTTTGAATCACCCAATTTGGACTCCTACAAATTTCAAGTTCCGTTCCATTTCCCGGGACTTCTACAGCTTAGGTTGTTTAATGGTTTGTATCCAGATTTTGGAACTATTAGGGGACTTGTTTCTGAACTAGGTTCGAAACTATCCTATAGTATGTTATGGCTTGTTGTGTGGAATGTTTTGTGGGCATCTCTATGCCACAACTATTCTTAAGGATCAAGTGGTCATTGCTTGAGTTTGAATGACATGCTTTGTGGTAATTGATTGAAGGTCAATATGTATGTCCTAATGTATTGACATGCATGAGCTCTGCGGTATGGATGAGGCCACTGCGCATGGCTTGTTTGTAGGCTATTTAGACATGTTATGTCATACTTTGGCCTAGAGAATAAAGTATGACATTGCTTGATTGGTGATGACTTTGATGTTTATACATGTGTGCAACATATTGACATGAAATGTGTGATCGTTTGGAAATTTTATGCTGATTGATATAATTTTCCATGGTACACGATGAAGTGTACGGTTTTAGCATTTTCCATGTAACATTCATTATGCATGTGGCATGATATAACATGTACGGTGCATTGCATTGCATAGCGCGCGGGACATCGCATTGAATGGGTGTGGAGTGCATGGTTATAATCAACACCGTTTGGTGTTTGATCAGTGACTTTGGTACGGTAGGACAAAATTCAAATGGTCGCACTGCTGTATAAATGAAAAGAAAATATGTGTTTGGGTAACAAGAAGCGTGGATAGATACTTCTGGGTGAAAGCCCCGGTATTTTTGTTATACATATGTGACAATCGGTGAAAGCCCGTGAAAGTGTAGGAAGGCTTGCGAAGTGAGGTGAGACCCTGAAAATTCGGTATCCACAAAAAGACACATGGTTCTGAATACAAATGATCATTGATGAGTAAATATCCAAAAAGTTTTGGTTTGGAAAACAATGAATTTGTTTTGTAAAATGATCATTGAATGTAACTTAAAATGATGAATTTATCGCATGAGCTTAGGTATCAGGTGATGGAGCCGGTGAGGACTCGCAAGCATGGTACATGGTTGAGTCTCATCTCATCTCATGACATGTAGAATTCCAACATAGGATTGCATAATCTTGTTTGAAATGTGTGAATTGTGGAACATGACCATTGCATGTGCACTTAGGTGGGGAGTAGCCCTTGTATGAAGTTTACTCTATTGGGTGTGACTCACCCTATATGGGAAACATTTCGTGCAAGACGATTAATCGGTGGATCTACACTCATTTGAGGTCGTAATTTGTGAAGAAGGTCGATATGTGGCCTTATTAATGGTTTTGTAAAATATTCTCTAGAACAATCTTTGTTCTAATATGTAATATTTGTAAGAGTGTTGTAATTAAACTTATGAATTGTTTTAAATATAATTTTGTATGTTTTAAATGAACATGGTCAAATGGACCCTATGTGGTCAGCTTTATCATATGTGACCGTGAGTCATGATATTATATCGGGTCTCGGACGGGGCCATGTTACTATGTTTTGTAGAGGTTGGATTTGATAGAGCCTCGCACAAAGGAGACTTTGTGCGATTTGTTAAATTATGGATCCCAGAATGGGACATGGGCATTGCAAAGAGAGTAGGGTCACCCGATGATCCATGAGTTTTCCGGGAGGCTGACAAGCTGGTTAACTAACCCCAAGTTCGGGGCATCACATCCACACCCTTCCACATGTGGAGAGGAGGTGACTTCTACATGGCTTTTTAGAAGCTTCCAAACTCTTGTAGCCAAGGAGGTCTCCATAAGTTTCTAGATTCTTCCCCTCTCATTAGGTATGGTCTTGAAGAGCCTCACTTTACCCATGGAGTGATCCTTCCCTATGATGCAGGAAGCCTAGAGAATGAGCCTCAGGACATAAGACCTCAATTTCCTATGAAGAGTATTCGAGTAGTTGTACACAACCAAAATTGTTCTTTGGGAAAGAAAAGTTTTAAACTTAAACCAATTGTTGAAAAGAGGTTTTGCCTTTACTATTAGATGTTTTTTTATTTAAAAAGTGCAAGGAGACTGCAAATCATCTTATTTTTCATTATACAAGGTGACAAAAGGTAAAAATGCCTTCCAACACAAAAAAAGAAAAAAAGAAAAAAAGTGTAATAAAATTAGGAAGAAAATAGTCAAGCCTCCTGTGAAGCTTCTAGAAGCATTAAAAATGGCCTAAAAGAAGGCTACATGCCCGAATGCCCGTATCACCGTCCACAATTTATGTATTTAAAAAAAAAGCAAAGGACAAAAAAAACCTAAGTTCTATTTGGTGGAAGAAATAGTAGAAAAATATCAAAAACAAAATATAAATAAAATCATTAAAATTAAAATTATTTAATATTTTAAATTGGAATAGTTTAAATAAGAAGATTAAGCTTAAAGTAACATAAAAATGATTTGCTAATTTAATTTCAACCATTTCTCCCTCATATTTTGAGAACATAGCCCCCAAGAATTATCGTCATCTCAGCAGGTATTTTGTCGCCGCCTTGTGTGGCGATGGTTTATGCAAGCACCTTAATACAATGGTTTAGTTTTCACGTCTGTTTGCGGCGCTTCTGTGTGTGAGTGATTCAAACGACAAAACCGATCAAGTAGAGACATCAAGTCAAATCATGGTCGTCAATATATTGTAGAACTGGAATCATATATATTATAATCATCATATAATTATCAAATGTGTAGGCTTTAAGCTAAGTCGATTCATTGTGCTATTAACTTGGATGGTGCATCAACTTTTAGAATTTTTATTGAATTTGATTATGTTTTTCTATCGAATGTATTGCTAGTTTGAATCAATAAAATTATTTTCCTTTAAAAAAAAGCAAAACAAAAAAAACAAAAAAATATAGCCCTAAAGAAAACGAAGAAAAGACAGTGACTATGTGTAAGTTGTTGAAGTTTAATATTTGTCTTAAAATAAGGAATAAGTTAAGTTAAAGTTTAAGATTCTTCTTCAATCCAATATGATTTTTTTTTTCTATCTAATAAAATAAGCAGAAATAAAGAAGGAATAAGATGGTAAGTAATTTTCTATTCGTTTCATATTGTTTGAGTAGTAATTTATTTATATAAATTTCATAAAAAAAAATATATAGCAAAGAAGAAAGTGGTGGAAGGATACAATTAATAATATTCTCCTTAAAAAAAAACATAGCCCTAAAGAAAACAAAGAAAAGACAGTACTTGTAAGTTTGAGTAAAATATTTTTCTTCAATCCTGTTTAACTTTTTTTCTTCCAAATAAAATAAGTAGAAATCAAGAACGAATAACCTAAGTTTAAGTTTAAGATTTTTCTCAATCCTATATGATTTTTTTTTTCTTTCAAATAAAATATGCAGAAATAAAATAGGAATAAGTTGGTAAGTAATTTTCTTTCTATTTCATGTTTCCCTTATATTTTTTGGGAGTCATTTATTTATATAAATTTTATGAAAATATAGCAAAGAAAAAAAATGGTGGAAGGATAGAATTTAGAAGCAGCTAAAGGAATTTTGAGCCATTAAATTATTTTTATGAATTTTATGCTTATTTAATTGTTGCTTTCCGATTTTTCAAATTTTAAACCTTTTGGCAATATATTTAAGCTTTCATAGTTGATTTTTTTCCCGTTTATGTTCGGTGAAACTAAACATTGGAAATATATTTTATCAAGTTTGACTTACAAGAGCATCATCTTGGGAATGGGTTACATAAATGAGGGCAACATGACATACAAATTAACTAATTTTGATGGCAACATGACTTACAAATTAACTAATTTCTATTGTCAATAAGACATGGCTTAAGTGGTTAAATGTAAAACCCGGGAAAATTAGAAATTTTTAAGAAAAACAAAAATAAAAATAAAAAATACAAAATTTGTCATAATGGTTCAGGGAAGTTTGGAAAATTCTCTAGATCTCGATGACAGCTAGACTCACCACTGATTCGTCTCGCGAAATCTAGTTACTTAGAAATTTTTCGTTGAATTCCAAGAGTTGGATTTTTCATGATTTTCGAGGTAACGAGCGTTTAGTGACTCCCAAGAACGAGATTTTTACGAGAATCTCGAGAGTTAGGAAATTATTTCAAGTTAAGTTTATTTAAAATAAATTGAACTTGAACTGGAACCGAAAATAAATTGTTTCGGGGTAGGAACGGATTCGAGCGAGGATCGCATGACATGTGGCGCTTTAAGAGCCACTTATCCAACTTAAGCTAAGTTAGACAAAATGGGCAAAGGAGGGAGGAAATTGGATTTTTCCCTTCCAACCGTGCTTGAGAAAAGAGGGTGTAGAGAGAGAAGCTCCAACTTCTCTCTACGATCTACAGAGATTAGGTAGTCGTCTTCTGACGGGCTAAGGTTTAAAGTCGGAGTACTCGGTGAGGGCTACGAGTGGATACCATAAACCTTAAAAGTTTCTCGCCTGAACTCCACCACGCGCATTCTTGACTATATGGAAAGCTCTTTGAATCCAAAATCTAACCATATTCTAGTGAATGGAATTTGGAGCTCACAACATTGGTTTTTTATACTCTTTTCAAAGAGTTATGTTGGATAGTCTCTTACTGATTTTATGGACTGTTTTATGGCCAGTTCATGGCCTGTGTGTATGGGTATCTATATTCCACAGTTAGTATATGATTTTAGTATATCATTGATTTAATTGAGTGATATACTTGGTTGAAATTGTGTGAAAGTCAAATTTGTGGTGTTCTAAAACTGCTTCATGATGTGTTTCAGGTATGAACAAGGTGACACACCCCACCCTTACTACTGTGCGATGTGCCTAAGAACACCCCATAAAAACTCGATTGATGCTTCAATGACTAGTGAATCCTATGAAGCTATGTGACACCCCTATCCCGAGGGTCCCGTCAACCCTACGAAACACAGTGAATACAGTTATCCCCCAATATCACTCATTTGTCTCAATATATTGAGACTATTCCACTACATATTTAATTCACAAATATACAAAAATATATGATAGACTATTTAATCAACAGTCCATTTACAGTTCTTTTATACAACAAAAAGGTATACATGAACTATATCCGGCTCTCATCCCATATGCGGCTCAACCACCTACCTTTGGACACATGCACGAAAGAGGTCCACGGCGAGTGAAGCAAAGCCCAGTAGTGATAATCTCCTACAAGGGTTACTCCCCACCTAAAATGCACATGCAATGGCAACCAAACAAACCAACAAACATTCAAGTGAATCATGTATGTCCTTATTTTAATGTCTACATGCCATGGATGAGAATGTGACTCACCCTATCCATATTTCGAGTCCACAGGCTCCTTCACACATATCATATTTTCAAGAATGAACTCTTGTCATTTTCAGTAATGACCATTTTCCAAACAAAGGTATTTGTTTATATTTTACAATCCTTTGGACATTCTCAAAAACCTTGGACACCTCCGACCATGAAATCTCAAATTTGGACATCCTTCGAACCATGGACATCCTCCGAACATTGGACATCCTCCGAACACTGGACTTCCTTCGAACCTTGGACATCCTTTGAATCATGGACATCCTCCGAGTCATGGACATCCTCACGAGTCCTTGGACATCCCTCCGAGATCATGGACATCCTCAAGTCATGGACATCCTCCGAATCATGGACATCCTCCGAATCATAGACATACTCCAAACCTTGGACAATTCCCAATGAAACTTTTATTTTAACAGTGGACATTCTCAGATTACTTTAAAACCATGTTCAGTTTGGAATGAAGTCTCATGCCCTTGAAGCCTACCATAAACACAAACCTGGTCGATCTCACCGTATCCCCATGACGATCCTATCAAACACCAAACATAGAACAATGTCATGCGATGTTCTTATGCATAACAATGCATGATGCCAATGCATTTATTTTATGTCACATGAATAATTACAATCTCGTACAACATAATCAACTGGCATACACATTAACATGTTATTCTTCACACTGCATGTTATTTGATCAAGGAATAACTGTAAAACCCAAGAAAATTCTAATTTTCTAAAAAAAGGAGTAAAATTATAATTTTAAGATTAAGAAACCAAAATTTTTCTAGATCTCCCGGATGTGAAAGCGGACTTCAGATTTAGGTCGTCTGTGAAATCATTAAATTTGAGATCAAATTAGAATTTCCATGTTTTAAAGATAACTAGATTGTCAAGTGTCGTATAATAGCTTGTGAGAAACATGTGATGTGACAAAAGTCATCTACTACATATACCCATGTGACGCATGTTGCATGATTAGTGAGAGGATGGAGATGAATGGCCAAAATTAAGCGAGTGTCAAAAAAGGCCCTTTAAGTCAAATAGTTAAATGAATGGACAAGGAGGGACAAGGACGGAATTAAGTTAAAAGATTAAAACCAAAGACAAAGGGACTTCTTCACTTTACTCCATTGAATAAAACGTGAAGTAGGTGTGGGGAGACTGGTTTTTGAGAGAGAAAGTATGACTCTCTCTAGATTTCCGGCTTTTGGACCATCGGTTCTCTTCTGGTTAAGAAGCAAAGTTGTTCTACGCTGCAAAGGCTACGCGGGGACATCGATTTTGTGGAGTTTCTAAAACTCCAAGAGGTAGGGATATTTTCTTACTTGGTTTATTCTTTGGCTAAGAGCCATTTTAATGGATGGGGATTTGTTGAGGCTTGGATGGCGGTGTTTTAGGTCTGAAATCTTTGTAGGCAAGTGAAGAAAATCCTATTGTGGCCGTGAATAGTGCAGGAGCCTGGGTTCTATATTCAAGTGATATCATTGTGTGATTTTTGTGTTGTTGGGTGATTCAAAATGAATTGTTTGGATTGTTATTAGCCATGAGCTAATTTTTGAATTATTATGATTGTGAATTGAATAACATGAATTATGTGAGTGTTTTGTTAATATATACATATAAAATATATTAGCATGAATTGTTTGGAAATAGCATAATGCATTCCATATGCACCAGGAGCACCCTAGATGGTAGGTGTGAGTGAATGAACATGAAAGAGAATGAAAGAAAAATGAAAATGGTTGTGGAAGGAATTTCAAGGAAGATTTTCCAAAGAATTGCCTTGGAGAGTTGTCTAATAGTTCATCTCAGAGGCGGACCCATGCCTATTTTAGAGAATTACCCAGCAATTCACCTCGGAGGGTTGTCCAATATATTTACCGAAACTCGGTAATAAGTTTTCAAGAACAAAATCATTTTGTTTTGAAAACTGTATTTTTGCTCGCATTTAGCTTAGGCATGTGTGAGGGAGTCGGTGAGGACTCGAGACATGGGATGGGCATGTAGACATTAAAGTAGGATCATGTATTTTCTTGAATGTGTTTGGTTGCCATGACATGTGCACTTAGGTGGGAAGTAACCCATGTAGAAGATTATCACTACTAGGCATTGGTCGCCTGTGGATCATTATTTCAAGTCACGAGGAGAGTGTATAGGAGACGCTCACTGGGGCCGGCGTTTACCCCAGAAGAAACACAGTTGGCTTTGGTATTCATTTTGCATAACATGTATTAAAACTTTAGAATTTTGATATATGTTTTGTTAAGAGTAAAGTAATAACTCTTGAAACTATTGTAATATAGTTGATGTATTTTGGTGAGTATTGATGCTTATGAGCCAGTGGCCATTTTTACTCATGTATAGGTCTCATAATATGATACAATTATTCGCGAGGTTGACGGGTTGTCAGAGACACGGGATTAGGCGTCACTATTTAAATGTGAGCTAATTAAGCGATTATCTTGGGAGCTCGGTGGGTGTAGAGTTAGGTATACGATATACCTAGGACTCGATAGGAAATGGGTTAGATCATGCATCCATTGTGCATTTGATGTATTGTTGTGTGTTGTATGTGGATTGTGTGAAATTGTAGTAGCTGTGAATAGCACATAGGGAAGATATTGAACACTAGGGTTGAAAAATAAAACCATAAGAGTTGAAATTTTGGGCAAATTAGTCACAATTAAATGAAAAAAAAAAAATGTTGAAATTTTTTTTTAGAGTTACGAGTGTAAAACGGGAAAAAATTATGATGAATTTATTTGGTATGCGAAGACATGAAAATATATATATATATATATATATATATATATATATATATATATATATATATATATATATATATAATATATATATGGGTGGCGCAGTAAACGAGGATGCTGTAATCCCGACCTGCGATACGGTAGGGGATGGGCCCGCGACACGAGTGGCTCATGAAACCCGGGACGTCTTGTTAGCGCGTCTTGTGGCGAGACAGCTAGCCGGGGTGTGTCGCGATACAGTGGTGTATCGTGACGGGGAGGGAAAGCCTGTATCGCGACCTGCGGTGTGCCGGGGGGCTGCGATCTGTGCGGCGGCGCCTGCGACCTGGTGCGGGGGCTGGTGACACGATCACGGGGAGCACGCGTACGGTGCGGGAGCGCGCGACACTTGCGTGATGGCGCAGCGGGACCTGATGCGTGGTCGCTCGACAGAGCTTGTGTCGTGATACAATTTTTTGTATCTTGACTAGGGAGCCTGTGACACGGCGCACGGCACAACCGCAGCGACACGGCCCTCACGACAAGCGCCGATCTTGGCGCGAGCCGGCTCCTGAGAGCCCCGAGTGCGCGGCATCTGCTGAGTCTAGACTCAGTCTTGAGCTCGACCCCAGAGTTTAGGTGTGCCTTTGATACAGTCAGCATTTATGAAGACACCATTCATGAAAACTATTCATGAAAATTATTCATGAGGTTTTCAAAAAAAAAAAAATTTGTATAAAATAAAATGAAATAAAATAAAATAAAATATTTTTGTTGAATATGATTTAATATATGAACTTATTGTCTTGCATTACCTATGAATGCATGGACGTTGTGTATGAAATAAATTTTTTCGGTATGTGAATAGTGTCTTGGGGCATGTTTACACGTAGAATCTTTGCGTTAAAGAACTTAACTTGCCATTTGACATGTGTAGATGACTAGTCGCGGGAGAGGACGTAGGGGTCGTCCACGAGGTGCTAGCCAAGCACCACTAGTAAGAGCCATTTTAATAGATGGGGATTTGTTGAGGCCTGGATGGCCGTGTTTTCGGTCTCAAAATCTTTGAACCGAGTGAAGAAAATCCCTATTGTGTGACCATGAATAGTGTTGAGCCTAGGGTTCTACTGTTCACGTGATATGTTATGTGAATTTTGTGTTGTTGGGTGATTCAAAATGAATTGCTTGGATTGTTATTAGCCTATGTGAGCTAATTTTGGAGTTATTGATTGTGAATTGAATAACATGAATTATGTGAATTAATTTTTGTTAATATATACATGTAAAATATATTAGCATGAAGTGTTTGGAAATGGCATAATGCATTCCATATGCACCGGGGCACCCTAGATGGTAGGTGTGAGTGCATGACATGAAAGAAAATGAAAGAAAAATGAAAATGGTTGTGAAAGGAATTTCAAGGAAGATTTTCCGAAGAATTGCCTTGGAGAGTTGTCCAACAGTTCATCTCGGAGGCGGAGTCATGAAGCTATTCCGGAGTACCCGACAATTCACCTCGGAGGTTGTCAATGTTCTGACTTCGGAGTAAGTTTTTCGGGACAAAGCATTTGTTTTAAGCGTATTTTTGCTCGCATTTGGCTTAGACATGTGCGAGGGAGTCGGTGAGGACTCGAGACATGGGATGGGCATATAGACATTCAAGTAGGATCATGTATTTGCTTAAGTGTGTTTAGTTGCCATGACATGTGCACTTAGGTGGGAAGTAACCCATGTAGAAGATTATCACTACTGGGCATTGCTCACCCTATCAAGGGATCATTATTTCAGGTAGAGGGAGTGTACAGGAGGATGACGCTCACTAGAGACCGCGTTTTAGAAGAAACCCGGGTTGTGGCTTTGGTATTCATTTTGTATAACATGTATTAAAACTTTAAATTTTGATATATGTTTTAGTTAAGAGTAAAGTAATAACTCTTGAACTATTGTAATATAGTTGATGTATTTTGGTGAGTGCTTCGTTCTTATTCGTATGCTGAATTTTATTCCCAAGCGTAGGGGTGGGTTATCCAACTGTAATCTTGTGGGAGTCCACGGTCATCTCCACGGGGAGTGGTCTTTTAGTTGATCCTTAGAAGACTATTCTCACAAAAGATTATTATTTGAAAAGGAAATTATGGGGTTGTGGTTGGTTGATTGAAAGATTGATTAAATTGACTATTTTAAAATAGAAATATGATTGCTGGGATTCTTGGGTTTCCATTCACTATTGATCACGTAATTCCCGCCTTTTAGTTTACAGTCTCATCTAGGAACCATTGATGAATGGTCTTCGATGGAAGATTTTGCTTTAAACACTCTTTTAGAATGAAAAACGATTGAGGAATGTTAAACACTTGCTCAACAATTAATTCAGACTCTTAGCTTGCATTTGTAATCCAAGTCTGACGTGTCTTAGGATCTCTCGTTCACACATTGTCAAGAGGATGCCCAGCTAAGGTTTATAAAGTTTCTACACAAGTGATTAACATCCACACAATCCATTGGGAAATTATAAAGAGGAATTGAGGGTTATTACCGCCAGTCGGTGAGTTTCCACCGTAAGGCTGACATAAAGTTTAGAACTCCATGGAAATTATAAAGGCAAATCATAATCAATGATAAATTATTCATAAAAGGAACTTTGAGAAAATCAAACTTCGTTAAAACCAAAATTGAAAATACAAAATCACGAGAGAGGAAAGCGAGTTATAGTTAGCCCGACATAGACTTGAAATCCGAAATCTACGAGAAGCTTCAACCTAATCGGTAACCCTAGCCTAAACTATGAGGAAGAACACTCTTTTTTATGAAAACCAAACCCTAGAAATCAAAAACTGCCTTCTCCCTCTATCCTTTAGCTTTTATACCCTTTTCCATTGTGATCCCGCATTGATAGCTGAATGACGAACATGCCCTTGCATTAGAATCGAATTCCTGCTCAATTCTGCAGCTCTCACCGCTGTGCCGGTCTGAGGGTTAGTGTTTATACCGATCTGGGTTGGCTCTTTGGTACTTTCTAGCTTAGGTGTGCAGTGCGGGTTGGGCTGTCTGGGGTATAGGATGCCCTCTAGTGATTACAGCTTGGGTGTCTTGAATGCAGTACCTCTACACTTGTTTCCCTGCATTATTTCACTTCCCGAAACTTCACCAAGCGGTTGCCATCATTCTTAATAATCCATATTCACTTTCTGGACACGAATCCTTGTAATAATTGTGTATGAAGCACGAAAACACTGTACAAGTCCAAGAAGCTGCGGAAACAATCAAAGTACATATTATTAAATATGCTTGAGCAAGTATGAAACTTGAAGATGCTGGAATTCGATATAATTATTGCTCCCAGTTGTATCCAACGGTGAGCATTGATGTATGAACCCAAGTGGTCATTTATTCATGTATAAGTCTCATAATATGGAGACCTGAATGTCAAGTTGACGGATTATCAGCGAGACACCGAGGACAGGCGTCACAATAACACACAAATAGCCCAAATCTTGGACCAGCGCAAATGAGGCACATATTGGTCCCTTCACGGTTCATCAGTGTATGATATCAAAACACGCCATGAGCCGAGGGCATATGATCTTGAGATAAAAAAAAAAATCTATTATGTCCCAAGGAACTACACAGCAAATTAAGAAAATATTGTATCGGGAATGTTAGAAAACAATCCCGAAAATTCCAGCACAGGCGTAAAATGCTTGATCTAAAATTCATTTCCTGAATTTATCAACGATCCAAAAATTCTAAAGAATTTCTACACTCGATCTAAGAATTTGGAATTGAAATTTATGGCTTCTCATAGCCTCTAAAAAAATCTCAAGCCATCAAATGGCCTTTAAGATAGAAATAATCCAAGTAGGAAAATTCCCTACCTCGTGGAATTTAGTGAAACTCAAATTTTGGCACCCATACAGCCCTATTTCTTGGATCATGTAGCAGCCTCGTCGAGATGGTGTGCGGTATGTGTAGTAGGGTCATATGTGCACAAGAACTTCATAATTATTTTAGTGCCATAATAGAATTTTTGAAAGTTGTTTTAAGGGTGAAAGTATAAAGTTTTCAAATAATTGTAGCACTTTGCAATTAAGGAAAGTGGAGGGTGAAAGTACAAATTATAGTTTGAAGAATAATAATAATAATAAATTACCATATGGTTCAGGAAGCTAGAAAATTACTCTAGATCTAGGATGACGAAACGGACTGTTAGATTAAATTAGGTCTCGTGAAATCGAGGACCGAAAAATTTTGAGTGCGAGACAATGAATATTACTAGATTTTTGCGGGTGATAAGTCGCTAGTGACTTCAGGGACGAGATTTTTACAAAAATCTCGGAAGTCAGAAAATGGCTTGAGTTAAAGTTCATTTAAAATAATTGAACTGAAAAGAAATAAATTTTAGGATAAATGAACTGATAAAATAATATGAATCATTTATCAAATAATAGCCAACAATAATGTAGAATTAAAAAAAAGAAGATAAAATCAAAAGCGGTGCTAGACGGACGGAGTGCGTGAGTAGAAAGATTTTAATTTTTTTCTTCTCTTCGCTTCTTTCTCAGATTTACGGAAATCAGGACCATAGATTTCGTCGAGACGAAGAGCAAGAGTTGGACTACGCGACGAGAGTTATGCATAAGTACCAATATCTTAGCATTTTGTCAAGCTTTAAGAGTAGGAAATTTTTCTACTTGTGTTATTTCGAACCTAAAGACTATGTAATGGCTTGAAATTTTCTTAGAAATTTGTGAAGATTAGTGAAACTTGAGTTCAAATTTTTGGGTGAGTTTAGGAATTTTAAGAATTTAGGATTTATGTTTGGATAGTTCGGGATGAATTTCGAGACTATTTTCGGACAATTCGGGGTTGAAATTTCAGGATTTTATTCGGACAATCCGAACATAAATTTCAGAAATATTTTTGGGTGTTTTTAGACTCTATGGGAAGTTCCTTGAGTCTAGAATTTAATCATATGCCTATCAATAGCATTTGGTGCCCACATAATTTCTGAAAATTTTTAATTGTAGCACCAAGTGTGCAAATTGTATGAATTATAGCGCGTGTAGTCTAATACATCGAATAGCATGAAATTAGTTCTAAAGTTGCTAAAGCGGATAGTTTTGATGGGCTGATTCATGCTTAGGGGCATTTTGGTCCATTTCAACTCATATTATCAATGTCCTTATCGAATGTGACTAGCACGTAAAGTTTATTGAATTCGAGAGTTAAGTTTTGATATAGTCGACTTTGAAACCCCTGTATGTTTATGGTTAAAGCGGCCCGAGGCATTTCATACTTTGTATGGATTGTGTAGGCGATTGGAGCATATGACGATAATCTAGCATGCTTGACAAGAATTGAAAGAAATTAGTTGAGAAAAAGGTGAGTACTCAAAATCATTTTCGAAAACGAACGTGTTTAAATTACAAGTTTGTAAAGTGCTTTGAAAATAGAATGTAATTAGTAAAGCAATTTTTATTATCTCCACTTGTATACTCAGACGGAAAATTTTCGATTTGGTACTTAAGAAACAATTTGCTTTAGTTTAGATAAACCCTAGAATGGCCACATTTCAGTTCCGGTCGGATGTATCTCGGATTATTGCATGGTAGGGTTATAGGACAGTATAACTAACTATATTGCCACGGTCGACGGTGAAGTTGAAGTAGTATATATTTATATAGTGAGTCGCCCTCTTGCACATTAGGGATATATAGATAGTTAGGCGTCTTGACATAGTACATGGTGATGAGTGTTGGTTTCAGAGGATTCCATCTTGGCATTTTGGTTATGATGTTCCATTATGCTTATAGAGATCCGCCCGTGTTCAACTGGACCATATTAGACGGAGTAGTGTTCGAGGTTCACTACGATGCGAGTTCAGGTTGGTGGCATCACGTCTAAGGTATTTAAATAGGCCACAATGGATTTGGTACATGATTTCTGATATAAGCACTGGGATATAAACCATGCTAGAAACAATTTTTGCGCACGAAATAGTTTTCAGAAATGGGTTTTCATGCAAAAAGCTTCCGGTTTTATCATTAACGATTTTACAACCATTTATGCCGATTTTCATATTGGGATGTCTGACGGCGAGACATTAACATTTAGAACTTATAGTACTGTTAGGCCCATTTGAATCACGGGTTTTATGTTTTTAAATAATTTTTGGTGCGAGTCTTTGGCCAAGAAAGGCCTTTTTAGGATCCTCAGTCCTAGACACTGTGTTATATTTATATATAAGATAAGGTATAAAGTAAACGTAGTAAAAGTTAAAATGTGACATTTTGTATATGTAAATATCTTTTGTAAAATATGCATGCATGGTTTTAAGAAAAACAGGTTGCGATGAAATTATGTTGGATTGATTCTTATCTTATATTTTGATGAGGACCGGTCCTTTATATAGTTGTAGTTGGATTTTTTGGAAAATATTGGGAGTGTATTTTTTTATATAGGTGATTTTTGTATTTCGAGCTTAATCACCATGCAGCTATTATGCTGCCGGATTTTCGTTAAATCTAAAGGTATGATTTTGATAGAAAAGTGAAAATTTTTATAACCCACGTTTTCCAAAACTTGATTTCGGTTTTAGCAGGTTTAAACTATGTAACTTGTCGTCGAGTGAGCGGCTGGGAAGTTCTTCAGCCAGGTTCTGCGATTCTGTCAATAGGAAGGGAGTGCGATGATGCCGTACTCTGATAGGGTGATGGGGATCAACAATATTTATATCCTATTCCTCCTACTCACATTAGCAAAGCTCATAATATAGTAAGCTCTAGGGTCAAACACAGGGATGGGTTTTCTTTGCACAAATGATTTACTGTTAAGCTCAAAAAATTTCAATTTGGATTTTAAGGCTTGGTAAAAACAAGGGAGTTGGATGGTGCAGATTAAAAATAAAATAAGTAAAGAAAAATGTAAAATAGAACCCCTTGAAGTGTCAGGCCACTAGTTGAGGGTTTTAAGGCAACCAACATGTCCTCGGGTCTTTTTCCTCGCATTGAGAGGATGTATATAGTCTATTTCCCAAGCCAGTTTCATTTGGCTTTAAAACCTAAACCCTAAAATTTCCCTTCTTGAAACATAACATTTAACTGGGCATAAATGTCCCTAACGGTGATAACATATCTCAAAAACCTACCCTATAGTAACTAATAGGAAACAACTAACTGGATAACAGGGGATCTAGTGATAAGCATCCACTGTAACCAAAAAGCTTGCTAAATACACGTTAGTGAGGGTGTGCCTAGGAGATTTTAACCTAAGGTGAGAAGAAGGAACGCAAATACCCATAACTGCATACATGAAAAACAGTAGAACTTGCATTTAACGAACATTCATGGTCCCAGACAGTGAAAACCTACCTCCTGGACCCATCTTACAGTAACAAATAGAAGGCAACTAATGAATATCATTGAATCTAACAATAAGCATCCAATGAACCCTAAAAGATTGCCAAATCTTTTGGTCAATGGTGTATCTAGGAGATTTAAACCTACGATGAAGGATAAGACATAAATAAAAATAAATGCCTCGTTAAAAACGAGAGGACGTCAGTTTACCTCAAATCCAGAATCGATTACTAATGACCATCTCTGAATTGTCTGTCCTCGGAGGGAGTGTTTGAGTAGCCAGAAAGGGAGAAAAGAAAATGAAAAAATGGGAAAAGGAGAGCGGCGCGGCGAAGCGCCGCCCGTCGTCTATTGCCAAGAAGAGTGGGTTATCGCAGAAGTTTGTACAAACTAAGGCTTATATAGGTGCTCAGTGTATATGAAATTACAAAAAAAAAAAAATGAAACTAAAAGCTATTACAAGGACAAAATGGGAAGAAACAAAAAATTGTAACAAAAACAACAAAAGCGTGAAATGTAGGAGAACAGGGGCTACATGATGAAACTGATCTTTGGAGTTGTGACGATCTTGTAAGAATAAATTCGCAATGCTCCATTTTCCTGCATTTTCTGCTCTTCTTTCCTTCTGGTCTCTGATCTACAATGCTGAGCTTGACTCGAATTCTTCGTGCTTGGATTGACTCAACAATTTTGGCACTATTAGCTTGCAAAAACTGCAAAATTTGCCACAAAATGCGATCAGTAGGATAATAGGGACCTTAATGTGTAAATTGGGTTAATTACAATGATTAGTATACAAAAAGCACTCCAAACCTATAATAAATAGGGTTCAAAATAGCACTTTTTGGGCACTAATCACAGCCCCCAACCTACACATTGCTAGTCCCTTAGCAATGAAAGAAAGAAAGAAGAGAGTATACCAAAACTGATAACAAAATAATGTTCACAAAATGGTATTTCAAAGGTTGTATGAATGAGTAATGCCTAACCTAAGTAAGAATCATCAAGCCTTATCCAATAATATCTTGAGAGAATGAATGCCATATAAAATTGAGTATCAAAGAGCCTCCATCTCGATGAATCAACAAAACCTTCCACCAAAATCTAAGTGTTTGTTTGATGGAGTTCTCAATAATAAGCCCCCCTTGGCCTCTCTGACCTAGCTCATATGACCTAGCATGCTAACCAACTCCTAAATGATCAGGACCCCTCTTATTCCACAGCTTTTTGTGTTATAGGGTGCAATCTTTGAGAATCGACCTCACAAAGTCCATGCTTGAGGGATACCGATGACTCCCAGCGATTAAGGCTTAGGGCACCAAGTCATGAGGATCTTTCTACCACTGCTCTTGAGTTTCACCGGACCCGAATGATTTGAGACTCCGGCACCTACAACACTCCAGCTCCACCTATCCACCCATGTAGTGAGCAGGTCGGTGACTCTGACCGAGTTGGCTTAGGGCGCAGTCTTTAAAGACTTCACACCATATACCCTCGGACCGTGCATAGGGTTTGAAATAAGCGTTACAATTTTATTCTTTTCTTTTTCTGTGCTTTCCTTTTTGCCTTTCTTTTTCCTCTTCTTTATTTTGGAAGAAACATTGTGGCCTTCTATACATGGGGGTCTTTAACCTATTAAAGGTGGTCAAACGAAACTAGGGGGTAGGTTATTGCAAAGCTTAGGAGGCTGACGATTTTTGGGTGTGAAGAAACACGATGTGCAAGTGTGTGGTTAGCTAAAGGTGGAAAGAAAAGGGTCGAAAGCAACAAGAGTTCAACTGATCATCCACTCAACTAGGCATGGAACCAATCTAACATCCATTAGGGTGGACAAGTTTCAATTTTCAAACCACGAGTTAAGTAGAACACAAAAAAAAAAATGGAGTCACGATTTTAGAAAAAAATAAGTTATGTAGTATATGACTTCACAAAAGGAAAACCAGCAAACCCTTTGAACATCACAAAATGGGCTTACTCAAAATAATAACAACATAAAATCAAAATATTTCCTTCGCTAAAACTCACCGACAAATGTCTCATTGTGTATTAGAACCGGATTGGAAAGTTAGAAGAGTCTTTACCTCATGATGAGATGTGATTTTTGTTGGATAGGATACTTCACAAGCTTTCCATCGACACCTTATTCACTCCGTTTGGGCTTCAAATAAACAAGTTAGGAGAAGAAAAGAGAAAAAAAAAGTGACCAGTTGGAGCATTTTGAAAATTACACATTCACAAAAATGTCAAAAGTATTCTTTCTGGATATTTTTAGATTCTACACTCTCTAATATTTCCAACGGTACCAAGAACGCCTAAAACGGAGTTCGGATGAAAAAGTTATGGGCGAAACAAAATCAGGAGGCAAATCAGGGGGGAGTAGCGAAAAATTCGCTATTTTTGCGAAAATTTTACTATATTACACGAATTTTTTTTTATGACTAAAATAAAATAAAATAATAATTAATAAATAATAATAATAATAATAATAAAAATAAAAACTTGAGACAAATTTTTTAATAAAAGAAAAAATAATTTTTCAAATAATTAAAAATAAGAATAAAAATAATAAAATAAAATAAAATAAATAATATATATATATATATATATATATATATATATATATATATATATATATATATATATATTGTTTTTATTTTTGCATGAGAGAGCGTTTTTACCCTTCTCATTCCCTTTTGTCTTATCGAGGACATCCATTTCATGGTTTTAAGCTACATTAGAAAATTCCTATTCACTATATGTGAGAATTTTGCTATTGTACGAAAAATTTCACTATGTATAGCAAAATTGTCCCTGCTCTTGCTTCTTTCTTTGCTTGTGATCTTCACTATTGCAAAGAATTAATACAAGAAAAAATTAAGAAAAATTGCAAAAAAAATAAAAATTAATCTAAGAACAAAAATTAACTAAAATTAGAAAATCTAAGGAGAAAAATTAGAAATCCAAATAAAATAAAATAAAATGAAATAAAACAAAAAACTTAAAACAAAAAGTGGGGAATTTGGTATACAAAACCCTCCCTTAGGCCTTTGGAGGCTACTGGAACTAAAGCAGACTTAGAAATCTGAGAGGTTCGGTGCTCCAAATCCGAACCCGGCACCAAACCATCCCATTTGTGCCCATCTTGATGGCGAAATTTTGCTTGTGTCTTTGATGTAGTGGCGAGAGGCTGCGGTGGCCACTGATTTCTTGAGGTTTTGCATGACGACCGGTGATGGGGCGCCTTGGCTTTACTTGACCAGGTGGTTCGGGAGTTGGGTATGCCAGTGTAGGCAAAATGTACTTGGTTGAGTGGAGGGCTGCGCGGTGGGGCATGAGTGGCCTGGGCGGTGCTTGATGGGGTTGAATTATGTGAAATGGTTTCAAAACAAGCTCTTGGGGCTCTTCCACTACTTCCTTTCCATTGCCCTCCTCAGTTATAAAGGGAAGGATTTCTTCTTTCTTCTCCTTGGAAGAAACATGACTGCGTATGCAAGTTCGACAGCCCTTGGACAATTCAATAAAATCCTCCATGACCTTATTTGTGGGCATTGTTGGCCTTTAACTCCTCTACCATGGTGTCACTTTGGCACTCTTCCTCACAGTGGACATTCTTGCCGATTGATGAGTTTTCAATGGAACTTTGCGAGTTGTCCATTTATGTAAAGTCAATTTCATTATACAATTTCTTGTTCAAATTGTCTTCATAATGACAATTCTCACGATTCGAATGGGCATTAATCATACCTTTCTCTTGCAAAGTCATCTTCCTCCTGGGTAAGGTCCAAAATGAAATTTCAAATGGAGAGGGTTAATTTGTGGTGGCTGAGATGACTGAGTTAGAGCATAATGGAAGTTCAGGAGATGCATGTGTGAAGTCTTGGTTCCCATGAGGAGTTTAGTGGTTATCAGCTAGGTTGTAAGAATTTCCATATGGTGAGCTCATCCATTGGTTTCTATAGTCCTCATGGACCTATATTGTTAGTTCCTCTCCACAGGTTGTTGACTTTGCCATGGTTGGTTTATGATCCTCATGGACATATATGCACTTAGGGTTACCCCACTTCCACATGTTGATCGTACCTCCCTCTTCACATTGAGTTCAAGATTCAGCCTTGATTTACAATCTAACCCAGGGCCCGACCCCTACTGACAAGAACAAGCAAACACCAAACAAGGAAAAAAAAAGCAACTCCTACGGAAGGGAATTAAAGTTTAGATAAAAACAAAATAAATGAAACAAAATTAAACGCACTGAAAAGCACTAAAAGATATATATACAAGAAAATTCACCCGAACTTGTGATGAGGATCCACAAGTGTTCGACCCGGCTTCAAATCAAATGCATAGGCACCATCGGCAACGGCGCCATTTTGATTCGTGCCACGGTGGGTGATCGGAATCAGCAATATTTATATCCTAAATTCCTCCTATTCTTATTATGGCTACTACAGTATGGCTCTAGGGTCGAACACAGGGATGGGTTTTCTTTGCACAAATGATTTACTGTTAAGCTCAAAAATGGTGAATTTCAATTTGGATTTTAAGGCTTGGTAAAAATAGGGGAGTTGGATGGTGCAGATTAAAAATGAAATAAGTAAAGAAAAATGTAAAATAGAACCCCTTGAAGTGTGAGACCCAGTTTAGGGTTTTAAAGCCATGACATGTCCTCGGGTCTTTTTCCTCGCGTTGGGAGGATGACATATAGTCATTTCCCGGGCGGATCTTCATTTGGCTTTAAAACCTGACCTAAATATCCCTTCTTGAAACATAAATTTAAGTAGGCATAAATGTCCTAACGGTGATAACTATCTCAAAACCTACCTACGAGTAACTAATAGGAAACAATATGGCCCCAGATAACGGGGGATGCTGTGATAAGCATCCACTGTAACCAAAAAGCTTGTTAAATACACGTTAGTGAGGGTGTGCCTAGGAGATTTTAACCTAAGGTGAGAAGCAGGAACGCAAATACCCATAACTGCATACATGAAAAACAGTAGAACTTGTATTTAACGAACATTCATGGTCCCAGACAGTGAAAACCTACCTCTTAGACCCATCTTACAGTAACAAATAGAAGGCAACTAATGAATATCATTGAATCTAACAACTAAGCATCCAATGAACCTAGATTACCCAGCTGGTCCAATCAAGATGTATCCTAGGAGATTTAAACCTAAGTGAAGGATAGGAGCTATAAATGAAAATAAATGCCTATTCAAAAGCAGGAGAACATCGATTTACCTCAAATCCAAAGTCCAGTAGCCTTCCTCTTCAAGGAGGAAGAGGTCTAGCCAGCCATCCTCTGAGTTGTCATCCTCAGAGGAGTGTTTGGTAGCTGAGAAAGGGAGAAAGAAAATGAAAGAAAATGGGAAAGAAGAGACGAGTGGGTGAGGCGCGCCCACCGTCTGTGCGAAAGTGAGATTGCTCATGAAGTTTAGTACGGACCCCAAGGCTTATATAGGTGCTCAGTGTATGTAAATTACGAAAAAAACTGAAACTAAAAGCTATTACAAGGACAAAATTGGAAGAAACAAAAAATTGTAACAAAAACAACAAAAAAGCGTAAATCACGAAGGGAGAGCGAGAGCTGCGGGATGAATAGTCTTGGAGGTATGAGCAGTCTTCACGGGAACAAATTTATTAATGCTGCATTTTCTTGCATTTTCACTCTTCTTTCCTTCCTGGTCTCTGATGCGCAATCTTGGAAGCTTGACTCGAATTCTTCGTGCTTGGATCGGCCTAGCAGACTTTTTTGGCACACTATTAACTTACAGCGCAAAATTTGCTTACAAAATACGTCGATAGGATAATAGGGACCTTAATGTGTGTAAATTAGGTTAATTACAATGATAAGTACACAAAAGCACTCAAAACCTATAATAAATAGGGTTCAAAATAGCACTTTTTGGGCACTAATCATACATCAAGTTAATTATCAGGAGCAAATTTTAGGCGATGGTTGCACATTTTTCATCGTTTTAAGTAGTATTTCCTATATAATTGTTGTTATAATGATTTTTCTATTGCAGCCTATATTGTTTTGCTAAATCCTTGCATGCATCAAATATTGTAAAGTGTCAATGAAACTTTTAACCTTGAAATTCCATGACATTATGCAGACGGTCGTGAGAGGTCGAGCACAGGAGAAGCTAAGCAGGAGCACCACGAGAAAGAAATATCGAGACACACCCGGTCAGGAAGATGTCTCAATGAATCAGCCCCCAACAGAACCATCGAGGGCCGCAGACCCGAGGGCGGTGCCTTGTGATGGATCGGGTTATCTGATTGTTCTGACAACTAGCAGTAAGTCATTTGGAGCCTCCCGAAAGGCGGAGGGCATGATAGAGCGTGCTCTGGAATTAGGGGCTAAAACTTATGATGGTGCAGAAGCAGCCGGAGCGTACTTATGGTTAGACAGGGTTAGTAAAATTTATGCAGTGATGGGGTGTTCAAATGAGCATAAAGTCTTCTTTTCAGGGTTCTTGATGGCGACGGGACGGGGCGGTGGGAGACCATTAAGAGGGGGGCATATAGTCACTTGGGACCCCGATTAGCGAGCATTCACAGACAGATTTTTACGTAGTTATCAAGATGCAAAATAGAAGAATTCTTCGAGGTTGGAAGCGCGATCCACGCGGTGATGAGGAGCTATATAGTAGGAAGAGGTTTGAGGCTCGTAGAGTGATTGGTACCTATGATCTGAAAATGAGAATAGAGAAATGTAAGCGATTCATGGCCGGCTTGAACTTTAGAATTAAAGTTTATCTATTTGGGCATCTCAAAATAACTTTGGAGGCTAGTTGAAGTGCACTAAGGTAGGAAAGGGCCGGAGTTCCAGTTCTAACACCGAGTGACTGAGACTGATAGAGAGGTGCTCAGGCACTAGTCGACGGGCGCAGAGTCGGTCCCCAGTAGATAGAAAGGAAAGAAATGTTGTGGTAGAGGCTCGGGACGGAGCGACATCTAGCCGAGGGTCCGTCTGGTTGCAATGACCCTAGGAGATGGTAGATCTTCGGGATCATCTTTTCCATTATGCCCTACATGTCGGATAGGGCATCTCGGAAGTCTGAGATAGACATGACAAGATGTTTCCATTCTTGAGGCGGGAAGGTCACTTTATCAGGGGCCCATCTCACAGTGTGCTTCATAAGAGACCTCACGAAGAGTAGGTACATGCTTGTTACAGGCACCGGCCAGTCCCGGTAAAAATTTGGTAGAAATTGGTTCGAGGCGGAGAATTGGCGATACAACACGGTAGAGTCGCCAGTAGGGGTGCGGGAGGAAAAGAGCGGTGCCGATTGGCGGATCAGTGGGACTCGTGCTCGGCTGCGGGCCGGTTACAATCCTGCAGCGGGGGAGGCAAATGCATCACCCGGGAGCGTGATTCTTTATTATTATTTGAGTTCTGATCATGATGCATATGCATTGGTGGATCCGAGGGCCACTCATTCATTTATTTAGTACCATTCAGAGAGGCACACGGATAGAGGCTAGCATATAGATGGTACGTATGGCGGTTCCGTACTGATGGGCATACTATGATATACGAAAAGGATAGTTCTAGGCGTGATTGGTGATCGAATAAGTATTTTCGGTAAGACTTATTAGTGTTAGAGTATCCATGGTTGATATAGTCTTGGGTATGGATGGTTATCCGAGGCGTAGAGCCACCTTAGGTGCTATAAGGAAGAGTAAAGATTGGTTCGGCTAAAAGACAAGTAAATATTTCAAGGGAATCGGAGAAATTGAGATCACCCCTAGTCTCATTAATGCCATGGCTTGCTGGAAAATGCTTCGGAAGGTTGCGAGGGTTGTTTGGCATTTGTGGTGAATGGGAGACGAGAGGGACAGGCTGGAAGACATCCCCATGGTCAGAAGAGTTTCCATACGTCTTTCGGATGATCTTTCGGGTTACCCCGGATAGAGCAATTGAGTTTGGTATTAGGCCCAGTTCAGGATCGAGCGATATCCATTCCTCCATACGAGAATGGTGCCGCGGGGTGAAAGATTGAAGGCGCAATTGGAGGAATTGTTAAGCAAGGGCTTCATCAGACCTAGTACCTCACCGTGGGGAGCTCCGGTTCTATTCTTAAAGAAGAAGGATGGAAGCTTATGGTTGTGTATAGACTACGAACTATTCATCAGGTGACAATCGCAGCGATGCTCCAAAACTTCCTGCATTATAGATGAGCTATTTGACCAGTGTCTGCGCGGATCTCGGGTATACTCTAAGATGACTGAGTCATTTACCATCAGTTGAGGTCGGGAGAATGATGTTTCCTAAGGCGCGCCGGAATGGGGAATGTGGTCACTCACGAGTTCCTAGTGATTCCATTCGGATTGACTAATGCCTAGGCTGTTCATGGATTTGATGAGCGGGGTATTAGGTCACGTGTTAAGATAAGTTTGTGATCGTATTCATTGATGACATTCTAGTGTATTGGGGCGGTCCAGGAGGGACATGCGAGCATCTCGGAGACGATGCCAGTTAACCCGAGGCGTCGATTATACGCTAAGTTTAGTAAGTCACGAGTTTTGGTTAGACCAGAAGTAGCTTTCTTGAGTCGTGTCATTTTTCGTGAGGAAGGTGTTAGTGTGGATCCTCAAAGATCGAAGCTAGTGTTGAATCATGAATGTTTAAGTTGTGAGTTTCCTTGGATTGGCGGTTATTACGGAAATTTGTTAAAGAGTTTTGAAAGTGTGCCCCGTTATTGATCTATTGAAAAGGATCGTAAATTTGAGTGGTAGGATACCATCGATAGTTTTGAGAGAAATTTGGCGAGATTGATGACGACACAGTGTTAGCACTATCGTTAGGAAAGGAAGGTTATGTGGTGTACAGTGATGCCTCCAGACAAGGGTTAAGGTGTGTTTTGATGCAGGATGGTAGAGTGATGACATTCTTCCCGTCCAGGGTTCAAAGCTTTGACGGAACTACCCGTTATGATTTAGAACTAGTAGTGATGGTTTCACTCTAAGATGCAGGAGACATTATCTATATGGTGTTCCCTATCAGATATTCACCAATCATAAGAGTCGGCAGTATATTTTCACTCAGAAAGAGCTTAACTTAAGGCAGCGCCGGTGGTTGGAGTTGATTAAGGATTATGATTGCATGATAGAGTACCATCCGGGGAAGGTCAATGTAGTGGCCGATGCTTTAAGCGAATCTGGGAGGGTTCCTATGCTTATCTGCAGACGGTATATCTCCCAGTGTTGATAGAGTTGAGATCTTGGGAGTTCACTTGTGGGTAGGCGTCTGGACATTATTGGCGTCATTTATGTTCGTCCTCTTCTAGTGGATCGGATCGGGGAAGGTCAGTAGGTTTAAGAGATGATTAAGTTGAGGTAGGGTGAGGTAGGAAACCGAGTTCAGGATCATAGCGGTGCAATAGTTAGAGGAGTCGAATGTGTGTACATGAAATGAGTGAACTAAAAGTCATGGAAGAGGCTCACTCTTGACATACACCATGCACCACAGTAGCACTAAGATGCCAGCATCATGTACTGCGAGGAGCATTATTGGTGGAAGGGCATGAAAAGGAAATTCACAGAGTTTGTATCAGTGCCTAACATAGTGGTGGCTTGAGCACCCGAGGAAGCTCGTAGGAAAGATACAGGCCCTTGGAGTTCTGTATGAGTAGGATAAGATTACTATGGATTTTGTTATCGGGCTTAGAACTTCGGAGACAGCACGTGCCATATGGGTGATAGTGGATAGACTAACAAAATCGTGAATTTTCTCGATTAGAAATGATGATGACTGGATTAGGCAGTTGGCCCCGATTATATCATGGAGGAGATAGTTAGATTACATGGTGTTCCTATATCGATAGTCTCGAGACCAGGGCCAGTTACATCCAGTTTTGGTCAGGTTACGAGGATGCCATGGGGACTCAATTGCGCTTTATCCATGACTTTCCATCCTGCGTATTGTTAATTAGGTCGGAAGAACTATTGAGACTATTTAGAGGATATGCTTTCCGAGCATGGGTGACAGAGTTTAAGGAAAGATGGGATACGCATTTATCTCTGATGGGTTCGCCTGTGCTGGTGCCTCGTCGACTTGACGCAAACCATTTGAAGCGTTGGCTGGAGTGTGCCGTGCTCGTATCTTTGGGGATGAAGTAGGAGAGAAGGAGGTGATAAGCCCGAGTTAGTCTAGGGTTATAGATAAGATCAGTTATGAGATAGACTCAAGATAGCCGGGACGAGACCAGGAAAGTTATGCGGACAAACATCAGCAAGGGATCTCAGTTAAAGATGATAGGGTCAACTCTCAGAAGTTTCCCTTGGAAGGTGTCCTCGGTTTGGAAGCCTTGAAAAGTGGGCTTGAATACATAGGGCCATATGATTATTGCAAAGTGGGACGATAGCATATAAGATTAGACCTTCCTCCCGGAGGTTGTGAAGGGGTTCACTGTGTGTTTCATGTACATGCTCACTTAAGTACATTCAGATTCCTCCCGTGTACTTTCGGAGATCAACCCCGAGTAGAATTAAGGATAATTTGACCTACAGACGATAATACGGATATTGAATCCCATGAGCATATTTGAGAATAAGGTCATTCAACTGATCAAGAAGTTTTATGGGGAACTCATAGGATTAAGGAGGCTACGTGGGAATTGAGGCTCAAATCTGAGTCAAATATCTTAGTTGTTTTCAGATTAAGGTATCCTCTTTATATTAATTTTGTTCATTTTGAGGACGAAATGTTCTAAAGAAGGGAGGATTTGTAACGCCGTCAGGAAAATTTATACGGTATGTAGTAGGTTGCATATATTACCAAGGTCTTCATAATTATTTTAAGTGCCATAATAGAATTTTTAAAGTTGTTTTTAAGGGTGAGTATAAAGTTTTCAAATAATTGTGGTACTTTTCTTAGTGAAGAGTGGAGGATGAAAGTTCAAATTATGGAATTTCAAAAGGATAATAATAATAATAAATTACCATAATGGTTCAGGGAAGCCTATAAAATTCTCTAAATCTCGGATGATGAAACGGACTGCGCCATTAAATTTGTCTAGTGAAATCTAGTGACTCGGAAAATTTTCGTTGAATTTTGAAACAATCAGGGAGCTATTTTCGATTTTCCTAAATGATAAGTCACAATAATGACTTCAGGGACGAGATTTTTTGCAAAATCTCTCAAGTAGAAAATGGTTTGAGTTAAGTTCATTTAAAATAATTGGTGAAAAGAAATAAATTTTGAGGGCAAAATTGGCCCAAGAATAAGATAATATGAATCATTTATCAAATAATAATAATAATAATAATAATAAGAAGAAAAAAAAAAAAAAAAAAAAAAGATAAAAATAAAAAGTAGGGAGGAAGGGAGTCGCTGAAGTGAGAGAAAAGATTTTAATTTTTTTTCTGCTTTGCTTCTTTCTCAGTTGGAAATTGGGCGTAGATTTTCGCCCGGAGTAGAATGCAAAGTTGGACTATTTGTGAGCTAAGCGTAGTACCAATATCTTAGCATTTTGTCAAACTTGAAAGTGGAGATTTTCCTACTTGTGTTATTCGAACCTAAAGACTATGTAATGTGAAATTTTCTTAGAATTGTGAAAGGTTATAAACTTGGTTCCAAATTTTTTAGCGGGTTTAGGAATTTTAAGGAATTTTTCGAATTTGTGTTCGGGCGGTTCGAGGAGTGCGAAATTTTAATTTATTTTCGGACGGTTCGAGGTTGAAGAATTTCGGGGATTTTATTGGACAATCCGAACGCAAATTTTAATATTTTGGGTGTTTTTAGACTCTATGGGAAGTCCCTTGAGTCTAAATTTAATCATATGCACAATAATAGCGTTTGGTGCCCACGTAATTTACGAAAAAGTTTAATTATAGCACGAGTGTCTGAGTGCTTGGTTATCTTGGCGTGTGTGAAGTCTAATAGATCGAATAACATAGAGATTCATCTTGAAAGCGTTGCTAAAGCGAATAGTTTTGATGGGGCGATTCATGTGTAAGGGCATTTTGAGTCAATTCACCTCATATTATCAATGTCATACTCCCGAGATATGACTTCTTACGTAGTTTGTTATAATCGAAGTTTTTTTCGATATAGTGATTTAAAAGCCCTTTGTATGTTTATGGTTAAAGCGTTAGGCCAGAAACATTTTGTACTTTGTATGGATTATGTAATGATTGACATACGATGATAATCCTAAGCGTGCTTGACAAGAATTGAAAGAAATTAGTTGAGAAAAAGGTGAGTACTCAAAATCGTTTTCGAAAATGAAAGTGTCTAAATTACAAGTTTGTAAAGTGCTTTGAAAATATAATGTAATTAGTAAAGCATTTTTTTTTACCTCCCACTTATTATACTCGGTAGAAAATTTCGATTTCAGTACTTAAGAAATAGTTTGGCCTGGTTTAGCAAAACCCCTAGATGGCACAGCTTAGTTTCCCGTCAGATGTATCTCGGATTGTGCATGGCAGGGTTATGGGACATTATGACAATTCATATCGCCTCGGTCGGCAATCGGGGGTTAGATATAGTATATATTTATCTAGTGAGTTGCCTTCGCACACCCGGGGGTATATAGATAGTTAGCGCTACGACATAGTACTACGGTGACGAGGTGTTTGTTCGGAGGTTCCATCATCTGGCACGGTTCCAGGTTCCATTATGCTTATAGAGATCCCGCCGTGTTCACGTGACTACATGGGGACGGGTATGTCTCGAGGTTCACTACCGATGCCAAGTCCTGGTGTTCCAGGGCATCATAGTCTAGAGTATTTCGTAAATGGGCCACAAAGTAGATAACACTTTCAGATATTAACCACCACTGGTAAACAGCTTTTCGCCAGCTAGAAATAGTTTTCGAAATGGTTTCATAGCAAAACTCGCTTATCATTAATGTAGCTTTTACAACCATTTATGTACATATTATTAGGAGTACAAACAGCCAGACATCAACATTTAGAACTTTATAAGACTTCATCGATCCCGCTTCGCTCACGCCGCCGCTTAAATAATTTTTCAGTGCAGTCAAGCCGAAAGACCTTTTCAGATCTCGTAGACGCCGGTGGTTGTATTTATATATAAGATAAGGTGTAAAGTAAATGTAGTAAAAGTTAAAATGTGACATTTTGTATATGTAAATATCTTTGTAAAATATGCATGCATGGTTTTGAGAAAACAGTTATTTATGAAATTATGTCGATTGATTCTTATCTTATATTTTTTGATGAGGACCGCAGGTCCTTTATGGTCAGAGCTCGATTTTGGAAAATATTAGAGTGTATTTTTTTTTTGTACAAGTGATTTCAGATTTCTGTGCTTAACCACCGTGCGCCGTTATGCTTTCTGATTCAAGTAAATCTAAAGGTGTGATTTTGATGTAAAAGTGAAAAATTTTTATAACCAACGTTTTCTCCAAAGACAACAAAGAAGCTTTAACGGCTTAGCTTCATGGTAAACTCATTGTTATTGGTCATCGGAGGTTATCGGAGTCGCTTCAGAAATTCTATCAATAGAAGGGGTGAGTTTCTGTAAAATTTAATTTTTCCCGTTTTACAAGCTAAGCCGAAGCTGCTTGTCGAAAAACCCGATAAAATTTTTTATTTTCTAAACTCAGGATTTTATAGCACTTCATGAAGATAACAAAATTACATATAGGACATGTCCCAAAACCTATAAATACAATTTACACTTCTAAAATATGGCAACCAATAACACTTCTTCAAAAGAGCCTCAGGCTCATCACATTTTCATAAAACAAAACTATGTACATACATATGCACAACTATACAAGTTTAATGTATTTTCTAACAAAAGTTAGTTACATTTTCTTTACAAATATATACAATATTAAAATACAAGACATATAACTAAAAATCGGAGACCGATATGTCCTGCAATGGCCCAAACACTGCACGGTGTAAGATAATATTTAAAACAGTGAAAATAATTGTACCTAAAAGAGCCTCAAGTGAGTGCATGTTTCTATAAAATGCTTGCTTTTCCGAAAATGTCTCAAAATATAAAACTATCTTTACAAAACACTTTCTTAAAACCTCGCTGTTTTTGCTATCAAAGCTTCTAAAGCTAAAAACGCTTACTTTCTTATCGCTGGCCGATTTTGCTTTATGTAAAATGGTTAAAATATAATGATCAACCACCGGAGGCCTTTCTTTGTCAGTAATTATAAGAAACACGAAACTTGTGCCTATATCGCGTGTCAGGAAGGACCTCGTGTCCACATCACCTATTCCGGCAAATATGGTAGAATGCTCCATCACCACGTAATAAGCCAGCGCACTAACCCTATATACTCCAGTACGTGCCACGATCCTCCTCTAATATTCCATAACAGAGCCAAGTTTGCCAAACTGTGCAAAGATAAAATGAAATGCACCATGTCTTAACTTCCCCTGCACGCATTTTAATACTCGAATTCGTAATGCTTCGCTTAAGACTAGGATTTTTAAGGCCTAACTTATAAAATATAAGTTTTGCTTGCTTGCTCGCTTGCTTAATAAAGCATATTGCTTGCTTTAAAATATGGTTTAACAAATTAAAACCATAAGCTTTAAAATATGGTTTAACAATTAAAACCATAACATACAAATCGTAAAACGATTTATAAACAATCCACTAGTATTGAAAAATAAATTTTAGAACACTCACTTTTCCGTCAATAACCCAGCACCACTGCCACTCTCTGGTCTCTCGCTGCCCTGGCACATTGTGACCACACGCCACATCACAACTACAACTTGCACACACTGGGTGCTACAATTAAATTTTTCAAAAATATGGCCCCAAATGCCATTTATAGGTATATGGCCAGACTTAGACTCAAGGGGCTTTCCGTGAGTCTAAGAACACCCGACCTGAGTTCGGACGGTTATGGTCAGTTCAGGAAGTCGAGGCTTCACGGAGTGAAAGCGACATACGCGAATCCAGAAAATGCTTGGTCGTTCTAAACACCATCCAAATGTGCCTCACGCCTGCACCAAGACCAAAACGACTTAGATGGAAAATAAACCCAAACATAAGTCCCGGATCAAACCAATCTAATACAATCTCGGATCAAGCCAAAATAGTTCCAAAATCCTGTCCGGACTATCCCAAAAAAATCCCGAAAAGTCAACCTAGATTATTCGAAAAATAGTCCTGTATTCTTCTCAACCTTGAATCGTCCGAAACAAATTCCGGAAAATTCCTAAAATTTCATACTCAAATTCAAAGATTTTGGATCGAAGTTACAACTTCTCGTCGCACCCTTAAGCCAATCCTAAGCCGCTCAATGACCTTATGATAGAAATAAAACAAGTAAGAAAATTCTTCACCTTCTGGTACACTAAACGCTTAAGATTCCTGTGCCCACGCGTAGCTCTCGATACGTGGACCAACTTTGCCTTTTGCTCCAATGAAAACCTACGATGCGATTTCCGTAGATCTTAAAGAGAACAGCAGCAAGAAAAATCCTCTCTCTCTCCTCACGCTCTCCCTCTCCCGTTTTGAATTCTTTTTTTTTTCGTTTTTATCCTTTTTTTTTTATTCTTATTATTATTATTTGGATACATGACTCATATTGCCTCATTTGGGTCCATTTCTACCCCGAAAAAATTTATTTCTTTTCAGTTCAATTTATTTTAAATGAACTTAGCTCAAGCCATTTCCTGACTTCCGAGATTTTTGTAAAAATCTCGTCCCTGAAATCACAGACGACTTATCACCCAGAAAATCATAAAAATATTCCAACTGTCTTATAATTCGACGAAACTTTTCTGGGTCGCTAGATTTTGCGAGACGAATTTAACTACAGAGTCCGTTCATTATCTCGAGATCTAGAGAATTTTCAGTTTCCCTGAACCATTTTGGTAATTTGTTATTATTATTCTTAATAAGCCTCGCACATATGCACTTACAGCTACACGTATCGTACACCCTCTCTGATTCGGGTTACACAAGGCCAACAGATAGAGTTTTCGTTGTAGGCTATTTCCAGGGACATGGTGTCACACCAGTTCAGAAGATAACGTCGTAAGATTGCTTGATTGGTGATGACTTGTGTATGTCAATATATGTGTGTATAATATGTTGTCATGTGCGTAGTGTGGTTTATTTGGAAATTGTATGTTAATTGATATGATTGTCCAAATGATGCATGGGTATTATGCATGGTTTAGCAATGTCCATATAGTCATCATATATGGCATGATATAACATGCAATGGCATCATGTATTGCATATGCACGTGACATCGTGCATTAAATGGGCGGGTGTACATGGTCATGATTATTCATCATTCTTAGAGTGGGTGGTGAGTTTCAGATTTCGACTATGTCCAACTGGAAGTCTCACGAAAGTGCATTTCATAGCTTGAACAAAGTTGTTTATCTGAGATTGTCTAATACTTCTTTGAATAAAAGTCGCTTATCTGATGTAAAACCCAGAAAATTAGAAATTTTCAAAATAGAAAATGAAAATAATAATAATAATAAATTGTCATAATGGTCTTGAAAGCTTAGAAATTCTCTAGATTCCTGGATGACGGTAAACGGTTCCAGATCATAAATTTGCCTTTATAAATTCAAAGGATCTGTGGAAAATTTCGTCGAATTTTGAGACAATCGGAATTTTTTACGATTTTCTGGGTAATAAGTTATCATGACTCCAGGGATGAGATTTTTATGAAAATCTTGGAAGTCAAGAAATGGCTTGAGTTAAGTTCATTTAAAATAAATTGAACTGAAAAGAAATAAATTGTTTTGAGGTAAAAACTGACCCGAATAAGAGATGGACACATGGCGCAATGTGAGCCATGTATATAAATTAAAAAAAAAAGAAAAACTAAAGAAAAAAAAAAGTCAAGACGAAGAGTAGGCGTGAGAAGAGAGAGAAACAAAATTTCTAGAGAGAGAAGCTCTATCTTCTCTCTAAGATTTAAGAAACTCGGACCGTAGGTTTTCACGTATAAAAGGCAGTGCTTCCGGCCTCCACGACGAGCTACGCGTGAATACTAAAATCTGGAGTTTCACAAACTCCAGCCAGGTGGAATTTTCCTACTTGGGTTATTTTTCCTAACCTAAAGGTCATTTAATGGCTTGAGGTTTTTAGAGGTCGTGAGAGGTCAGAATTTCAAACCCAAATTTCACCGAGGTAGGGAATTTTTAGGAATTCTTTGGGACCATTTTCAAATAGTCCGAGCCGAATTTTCAAGATCAAGTTTGACACCTGTGCTGAATTTTGGGACTATTTTCGAATGTACCCAAACATAATTTGGTGTGACAATTTTTAGGTAGTTCTCGACTCCGGTTGAGGTTTGGCTTGATCCAGACTAATGTCTTCTGCTTTGTTACAGGTTTTGAGATTGCAGCATTTGACAACCGTGAAGTGATCAAGAGGTGCTCTGCTTTCTATATGGGTATGAGATTTAGCCATTTTGTGTGTCAGGGTATTGTTGGGGAAAATAACATTGTGTTGTTGTAAAAATCATGCATATGTGCTTGCGTGATGTATTAACATGGAAATTGTGATGAATGGAAATTATATGTAGGAAATATAATTATCTGGAATTTATAAATGTTGCATGTAGAATGACATAACATGAAATGACATGATTTCATTTCAAATGCGCGATCACATCACATCGAGTTGGATGTGGGTGCATTGTACTACTATTCACCATTCTTAATGAATGTGTGATGAGCTCGAAAATGGGACCACGTCCAAAATCGAGACTTACGGTTGTATAAAACAATAATAAATATAAATCACGTGGCTTCGTAGTAAGATGCGGTAGATAATTTCCAGGTGAAAGACCCAAATTTATATGCGATTAAACATGATCACCGGCAATGAAAGCCCGTAAAAATGTCGTAAGGCGTGCGTCGATCCTGTGGTGTGACCCCGAAAAAGCCGTGGCCCATGAATAAACACACAAGATTTGATAAATTAAAATCGAGGGTCAGTCTATCGGTTTAAGTCAATGCGAAACACCACGACTAGTTTTTCACCTTAGCGTTATAAAGCGAGGAGTTCTGGCCGGATCATGCTATGGGCATGAGGCCATCTCATGCATCACACTAACATTCCAAATAGGATTGCATTATTTATATGGAATATGATTTGTTGTTTTTTGTATGCCATCGCATGCATTTCTAGCGAGAGTAGCCCTTTTATGTGAGAATTTTTCTAATGCATCGCCACCCTGCTTGGGACTCCCTTCTCAGTACGTGGGGTGTACAGGACTATTCGACGAGGCCTTGATTATGAAGAAGGCCACAGTGGCCTGACATTACCTTTCTGAGTAACATTTTTGTATAATAAAAGAATTGTAACTAAATTCTTTTCGACTATTGTCTAAATAATTCCGTAAGTATGGTAAAGAGGGTCGCGGATTAGACTCTACGAACTCGTAATTAAGTGTTTTATTTTCATAATTTAGATTTAAATGCGAATGAATGGGTCCCTGCAAAGGATGTATATATCGGGGATATGGACAGATAATCCACGGTCAATACTACTTCGCTGAGACCCCTGGATGAAAGCAGGATTATTCCGTTATACGTTGTATGTTAGCAAGAGCTCCCCGAACAAAGGAGACTCTCGCTTCGATTAAAATATGGATCCCGATAAATGGGACACAACACAGGTATCGCCACCCTAATCCACAGACTTCATGGGTCACGGGTTTACAACCCGACCCTGCATTCGGGCTGGTTTACATCGGAGATCATTCAATAGCTTTGAATAAAGCTATTTATCGGAGATTGTTCAATGCTTTTTGAATGTTGTTTTTATCTGGAATCGTCCAATAAATTTTTGAATAAAACTATTTATCTGAGAGAGGTCTACCTTCTCTTAGAATTTTCGTGATCTGGATAGCTCCGCTCGCCTGAACAAGAGGAGAAGTTGGTCTACGCTGCAAGGCCTACGCCAAGTGGCTCGCCAGGGAGTTTCCAACAACTCCGGGAGGTAAGGTTTTCTCCTACTTGTTTTATTCTTTGGCTAAGAACCATTTTAATGGATGGGGATATCTTGAGGCCTGGATGGCCGTGTTTTTGGTTCCAAAAGATTTGACTGCGAAGAAACGAGGAGCTCACGCCCGAATCGACCACGAATCGCTTATGTGCGGCCTCGAGCTATGAATATGCTATCGCTGATCACAACATGTTATGTTATTTGTGCGACGCTTAGCCAGCCCCAAGATGGATAGTCGGATTGTATATTAGCCCATGCGAGCTAATTTTATGTTATCGATATGTATGAAACGAATAACATGATGATTGTGTATAAATTTGTTAGTATATGCATGCTTAATTTATTAACATGAATTGTTGTGAAATGGCATATTGCATTTCATATGCACTGCAACGTAGAATAATAAAGTGAAAGGGCGACATGACAAATGTGGTCGCTTAAATGGATTTCAAAGGAAGATTTTCCGAAGAATCGCTTTCTTAGAGAGTTGTCCAACAGCCATCTCTGAGGAGGACCTAAGGATTGTTCCGGAATTTATCCAACAAATTCACCTGAGGGTCAGTCCAACAGATTTTATCGAAATCCTGTGACATGTTTTCAAGAACAAAAACCTTTGTCTAAAAAACAAGGTTTTCAACACCTGGACTTAGGCATGCATGAGGAAGTCATGGTAGCCTTAAGAAGTGGGAAAGGGTGAGTCACATTTTCATCCATTTCATGTAGACATTTGAGTAGGAACATATATGTTTTGCTTAAATGTTTGGTTTGCCATTACATGAGCACTGGGCATTGCTCACCCTGTCGAGGGAAAATTTATTTTAGGTACTGAAGGTTCACCTAGGGATGGGATGCATCCGAGGTCTTAGAGACGAAGAAATGGCCATATGTGACCTTGTTATGTATTTTTGTAAAAACCTGGGTAAAAGACCCAGTTTTGGATAACTTGTAATCAAAACAAATTGTAAATTCACTTATTTTAGTATAAAATATACATTTTGGTGAATATGGATGTATGGGCCGACTTGGCCATTTTTATTCACGTATGGGTCTCATGATATAAGACACACAGGTTTCCACAGGTTGACGGTGGTCAACGGGATCCCCGGTAAATGGGGCGTCACATTCTCGCCCAACGGCAGAACCGGCTTCGATGAGAGGTCATCCACGGACACCACGACCACGGGGACCGTTAAAATAGTCCGGATTGCCATGGACCGAAATTGTCCATGAATTTGCTTGAATGAGATAACATGATATCGCTTAAAACACGGCTTGGAATGTGTGTGGAAATGATATGTTAATGCATGCTAAAATTGATGTGTTAACATGAGGATTGTTGGAATTATATGAAATATAATCAGGTATGAGCCATTAGAATCGATATATAATCGGCATCATCGTTGCTCATGTGCACGGAAATCAGATAGAGTCAAGGTGTTGGTGCACGGTATGGTTGTTCACTACTCTTGGTGAATGTGGATTGAGTTTGTCTTTAGACTACGTCCACAAAGACTCATAGTCAATCATAAAATGAAAAGTAATCGATGTATGGCTGGGCGGCGCAAGAAAGCGGGTTGTTACCCCCTAACTGAAAAGTTCCCTCAGGTGGGTGTAAGAGGACCGCTGCCAGTGAGCCTATGCCTGTAACACGGTGTAAGAGACCCGCGGTATTATCCGAAACTCAGATGGGTGTGAGAGACCCCTAAGTAGGATTCAAAGTTCTGTAGATGGAAGAGACCCGCAAAGTGTAGTCCGAAAAGTTCTATCGCCTAAAAAAAGACACTGTCATATTTATCACTTAGACCCAGAGTTGAGTGATAGAGAGCCTGATTGACTGTGATTGGTTACCCATTGAAAAACCGTGACAGGTGCTGGGCGCAGCCGACAAAGGCTTCAGATATGGGTGTCATCAGCCACTAATGACGAATGCCACACTCGCATGCATGTGTGAAGGAGTCGACGAAAGTGACTCGTGTGGTATGGGCATGGAAACATGCATGATATAAATTATTCCATGTACAAAATTGTAAATTGTATGAACACGGATGTTGGGATGTGCATTGCATGTGCATTTTAGGTGGGGAGGCAACTAACGTGAAGAAAATTCAACCACTCCGCACGCTCACTCTTACATGGCCCCTTCTTCATATGTTATCTTCTAATGATTGTTTATGTTATCTTTCTAATGATTGTTTTATAAAATAATTGATACAAATTAAGGAAAAAATAGGGTATTTTGGAGAACATCTTTATGTTATCTTCTAATGATTGTTTTATAAAATACTAAATAAATATATGAATGATTTAGAATAAAATATTATACACAAATTATTCCATGACATAAATTCCAAATTAATAAAAATATTTTGAGTTATGAAATAGACTTCTTTGAAAGAGTGCTTGGCTGAGGATAGGTGATTCATCTCCAATGAACTTTTATAGGCTACTTGGTAAATACTTCTTAGAGCAGCTGATAGCTGATTAGGGCTAAATAAGTCATAATGTGAAAAAGCTACAAATGGTAGCTTTTTTTATTCGCTCTTATTAAAATACCAAATTTCCTTTTTTTAGTCCTCTTTAGGATTTTTATTAATATTATAGCTTATAAATTATATGAAATAATATGAATTTTTTGTGGTTCTAAATTTATTTCATGTTATATTCGTAAAATAATAATATGAATGATAAAAATCTATAACTATAAATATTTTATTTCATTTTATGAAATAATACTATTTATGGTTAAATTTGTATAATTTCATATTATTTTTTATTTATGAAATAATATTCTAAATTAATTCATAAATTATAAATAAAATAAAATATTATCATATTTTGTATGGTTTTATATAATAATATGAAAAATTTATCCCCATACAAAAGTAATATATGAAATAAATAAAATATTTATAGTTATAAATAATAATAATATTTTTTATTTATGATTATAACCATTAATATTTTTATTTATGAAATTATAAATAATCATTAAATGAAATGTATTTCATAAATTTATAAATAATATTACAAAAGATAATTGAAAATTTTCATAAATTTATTTTTATTTATGAAATAAGATTATTTCGGTTAAATAAAAAAATTGTCATATTTTTTTTAATTTATACTTATATATCATATAATTTCTATATATTATTTTTTTATTTATTTCAATGTGTTACTTCTAATCAACTGCTTACCAAGCACAATTTATAATCACATTAACTATCGCCTATAGTCATACTAAACCACTCCTAAATTTATAACGCCCCCACCTTCCCATACATGCACCTACCAAGCATAGGCGTAGGTGGGTGGGCATATGCCCTAAAATTCCACTTAATATTTTTTTATGCGCAGGATAATTTGCCAAAGATAATTTTTTTGTCTTGCATTTATTTTATCTAACACTTCATTACAATAACGGTTTACTTCATCCTAGAAAAATATTCTATTTAATCCTTGATCATGTACCAATTGTTAGAAAAATTTGCACTGCACAAAGATGGTTGTTCAAATAACACCAATAACCGTATGAAGTAATAAAAAGTAAAAGAGAAATAAAACTAAAGTAGAGAACAACGAGTATTGTGAAATTCACACATTTTTTGCACAATTCCGCCTTCTCCATTAGTGCTTTGAGATTCCCAAGGCGTTTGTCTCCCAGGATAAAGCAGTTGTCGAATGGTCGACAAAAGCACATTGCTTCCACTCTGGCGAGCTGATGATGTGTTCGCACTATTACCGACAAAAGGACGAAGGAAGGAAAACTCGAGACTCGATGACCTTTTTGAGACACACCTACTGAAATACCCCAACAACCTTTATAAAGGAGTGACCTGGCCTTTTGAAATACCAAACCTTTTTAGCTTCCCAAACCCTTAGAATTCCGAATTAAATTATTCATTAAATTTTGAATTAAATTATCTTGATGAATGTCATGAATTAAATTATTCGTCATTAAATTCATATAACTGAAATTCATAGAATTCTTTTAACAAAGCTATTCGTTGGAATGTCACACTTATTCACTATTTCCAACACCAATTATTATAATAAAAGCTATAACCCAAAATTACCATTCTATCTTTCTAAAAACAAAACCTATATATATATATATATATATATATGTCCCCAGAATTCCAAAAAAACTTAAATTTATAACCTTTTTCCATTTATGACCCATCAACTCTTATCAAATCTTTCTTTTATTATTTCGTGGAAATATAAGGAGGAAGAAAACCTATCTGAAAGAAGGAAGGAACCTAACCTAACGGGAAAAAAACTTAACCTGCTTTATTATTTAAGTTCTTTATTATTTATCTTGTAAAATTCTATTAATATATTATATGAAGCATTTCATTATTTAGCTTGTAGAAAAATTGATTCAAGTGTATGAAATTAGAACTATTAAATAGGATTTTTTTTATCTTAAAGAGTATGAATATATCATATAGCAAAAAAATAGCCAAAAGGTAGCCCAAAAAACATATACATGTATACAAGGAGAGCTATGAAGGCCTAAACAAAAGTTGTAGGGGTAAAAGTAAACACTTACCACCCCCAAAAACCCGAACTGAGAATACACATAAAGATTCTTACAAATAGAAATATCCATATCTAAATTAAACCCAACCAAGATGTTAAAGTTATTAAAAGGAGAGTTTTAGCATACCATTGAAATTGGAAAAAAGAGAATAAGAAAAAGTAGACAAACCAAGAATTGGAAAACTTTCATACTTTTTTTTCTTTAAGGCATAAGTTACAATAAGGATAATATGGTTTGGTAAAGGTTTGTCAACCAATATAAATCATATTTTATTAGTAATATTTTACTATTGTACAATTAAAAGGTTGTAAGCTTTGTACAAATAAAAAAAGATTGTTAATAGAAATTACAATGTAAATATAATTATTCCAAAAGAATATTCCTCAAAAATTATGTAAAATAGGACAAGTTTGAAAGTGTGTTAAATCCTATCAGGCTTTTTGATCATCATAACGTTTCTCCTTTACTATCTATCTATACAAAAATGTTTCTCATTTACTATCTACATTAAATAAAATTAAAATAAACTTCATTAGGTAAATAAATGCAAATATATAACATAAAAAAGCATTATTTCACCTCTCTTCACCTCTCTTTCTATATATATATATATATATACACACACGATGTGAATGCGCACCTACCTTACGTAATCTATTCTCAAGTCATTCTAAGAAACAATTAAGGAAGAGAATATCGAGTTGAAATAATTAATAGATGGCGAGGTTAGCGTATGTGATTCCAGCAATGATGGTGTCCTTTTTCCTATTTGTACTACCACGACTATGGCGACTTGGGATCCATGGAATGAGAATAATAAGGAAGTTCCGCTTTTGTTTGGTGAAATCCTACTCCCGAGCCCTTTGTTGGTTTCTATACCGTGGTTAAATGCTTAAGGGTTGTGGAAAAACACCAGGATTACAAATCTATAAACATTTCATCCCATCCAAGATTCTGGGGATGATAATTGTCATTGTACTGGTAAGAGTAGGTATCGATGCAAGAGACCTTTGTCATTCCCTCGCTTGTATAAGAAATTCAAGCCCCATACATATTTGATTGGCCAAAAGGAGTATAAGAACATATCAAGAATGTAAGATCGAAATTTTATAAGAAGGCACATGTAAAAATGTAGTCCTCTACTCCATATTTGTAACAAAATCGACGCTAATAGAAAGTTGAAATAAATCTCTGTTTTTTTTAATATACTAATTTTCTTCTCTTACCTTGGTACGATAGAATATATGTATATTTCCCAACAATAGAAAACATGTTTTATCATGGCTTTAATATCAAATGAGTTAAAATTCAACCCATTTCCTGTCCTTGGTGAAAGGTTTGACTCTAAAGATTATATTACATCCAGGTTAATTTGTCATCTATGGTTGCCCCGGGGGTCCCGTTGACAACCCGTCAACGCGCAGAATACCTATGGGTATCGCGATATCTCGATACTCACTGCATCATGTTCCATTCACTGTGATCCATTCATGCATATATTTTAGAAAATATAAATTTATCAAAATAGTTCGGCAAGTGAGTTAGAGTTACAACTCTTTATATAAAATATTACATGTAAAATCTAGTTTCTTATTACAAAAGGTTTCTCAAAGCCACAATTCGCTTTCTTCACACCCCGCACCCTGATGAGGGCCGCCGCTTGTATATAACCTACACCTAAAAGGGGGTCTCACGATGGGGTGAGCAATGCCCAGTAAGGATAACTCCTACAAGGGCTACTCCCCACCTAAGTGCACATACAATGTCATGTTCACACAATAATACACACATCAACATTCAGATGAAGAATATTTCAATTCTAAATGGAATCCTACATGCCATGAAATGAGACGACTCATCATGTTCCATGCCTTCCAGTCCTCACCACTCTCTAACACATGCTTATGCCAAGTGTGAAAACTCGTCATTGGAGTTTCATCCAATGACCATTTTTCCATTGCATATACATCCAATGTCCATTTGATTTAATCAAATCCCGTGTTTAGCACTCAGGCCACAGATTGGTTCTCACCGCAGATGCCACACGCCTTTCTACATTTTTACGTAGCCACCGACTAGGGTTCATGTATAACCGCAACTACTTTCAGTCTTTCAACTTGGGGATCGATCCTACTTGTTGTGCCCAACACACGTGTGTGTGTGTATATATATATATATATATATATATATATATATTATGCCATGAAACCGTGAGACTCCATCGGACGTAGTCCAAGGGGCTGAGCTCACCATCCATTCACTAAGAATGATGAATGATTATAACCATATACACACACTCAACTCAATGCGATGCCCTCATGTATATACAATGAAAAATGTCACCGCATTTTATCTCATGTTACATGTATAATGAACACTACTTGGAACAATTAATAAACGGTACTTTATGCCAAGTACCATGGATAATTATATGGAAAGCACATAATTTACATCCATTCATGCTAATATATATAACACCAATATATGAACATATTTACAACACATTCAGCATGTTATAAAAATTTTCCAGGAATTACACACAAAAATAGTCCACACAAAATACCATTCCCTACCATAAATTTACTTCATGCTCACCCTTTGAAATAATCCGACTCACCCAAAATTTCAGCTTATGTTTTATTATTATTATTATTATTATTATTATTATTTTTTCAACTTTGAAGATCACACATCATATATGTGACGCCTAAACCCGGTCCCGTCGACCCACGAAAACATGTGAATATCGGGTGTCCTGATATTACACCCATACGTCTCATGTGTTGAGACTCATTGTGAAACCCCGGAAAATCCGAATTTTCGGAAAATGGTAGAACGGTAATATTCGGTCAAAATCTGGAATTTTTTTTTCAGATTCAATGATCGAACATACTTCACCGCTGAATCGCCTCGCGAAATCTAGCTATCACACGAATTTCGGCCAAATTCGAGATAGTCAAAATTTCACGTTTCAAGGCACCGGAGTGACGCTGCGACATGTGGCGTGTGTTGAGTGGCCTACATTGAGGCACATGTCGTCGCGGGAAGAAGTCAAGCAATGAGCTCAAGTACGGGCTATAGTGATACGTGACATGTGACATCATGTCATCGAGGGAAATCTAGTAGATGGATAAGAGGATAAGGAAATCGTAAGAGCCAATGAAATCGACATGTGGCAAGTGAAAGACAAACTCTTAGCCCATCTCGGGACCAAGCAGCGGACGAGAAAAGAAATGAGCGTAGTGCTGTTATGAAGAAAAAGAGAGTTTAGAGAGAGAGACTCACCTTCTCTCGAATTTCCCGACGACGGACCCAAGTAGCTCATGAAAGTAAGATAAGAGTTTATCCTCACAAATGTGTGGCTTCAAGATAGACCGTAGTCAGAGTTTTACAAAACCCAAGAGTAGGTTTTTTTTCCTACTTTGTTTAACTGGCCTAAGGCCATTCAAATGGCATATTGTGTGGAGGCCGTGAGTGGATATGTGAACCGTCCCAAGACTTGGGACAAGAAAAGCAGCGTAAAACCCGAAAATCAATTTTCTAAAAGTAGTAAAACTAATTGGTAAAAATCCAAAATTTTTCTAGATCTCGGATGACGAAACGGACTTCACCGTTGGAATCTTCTCATGAAATCTAGCTTCCACGTCGAATTTCGTCGAATTCCAAGATAGTCGGAATTTCATTATTTTTTCTTTCGAGCAAGACCACGTGCTCCGCGCCTTAAACTACGCAAAGAGACATGTAATGTGACAAAAGTCACATACTATATGTACTCATGTGACACATGTTGCTTGATTAGTGAGAAGATAAGATGAATGGCCTAGATTGTGCCAAGTGTCAAAAATCAAGACAAGGACACAAGCCGAATTAATGAAATGTTAATGAATGAGACAAAATAACAAATAAATATCTTCTTCCGAAGCCAAAAAATGTGCATAAGAGCAAAAGCAAAGTGCATGAAGTTAGGATTTAGATTTTAGAGAGAGAAGGAGCCTCTTCTCTAGATTTGCGATCAGTCTGATCGTCTGCTTCGACTTCGAGCAAAAAACAAAGTCGATCTACTAGCGAGGGCTACAAGTGGACACTGATTCGTGGAGTCTCCGAAAACTCCAAGAGGTAGGATCTTTCTCCCTACGTGGTTTATTCTTCGTTAAGAGCCATGTTTATGGTTAGGATATTCCGAGGCTCGATGGCTGCAAATTCGGCTTTCAAAACTCAACCGAGCGGAGAAAATCCCAAATTTATGACCGTGGAACAAGGCCAACCCGAGGGTTTCACCGCTCACATGAATAGTGATGAGATTTTCGTGTGAAAATGTGTTGTAAGTGATTCAAAATGAATCACAGGTTTGCAATTAGCTCATGTGAGCCAATTTCGTGTTATTGATTGTGAATTTGCATAACATGATTTATGTGGATCAATTACGCAGATATACACGCTTTGCAGAACAAATGAGTTTGTCGATCACATCATGCATTCCATATGCAATCGGGCACCCTTAGAATATTAGGAGTGAGTGCATGACATGAAAATTGAAAGAAAACGAAAATGTTTTGTGAAAGAATTTCGACGAAGATTTTCCAAAGAATCATTTTAGAGAGTTGTCCAACAAATATCTCAAAGAGGCGACCCATGACTGTTTCGGATAAATATCCAGCAATTCGCCTCAGAGGGTAGTCCATCGTATTTGCATCGGCTCGAAGTAAGTTTTCGAGAACAAAAGCTTTGTTTTGAAAAACTCGTATTTTTACTCGCATCTCTACTTAGGCATATGTGGAGGAGCCTGGTGGAGACTCCTGGGATACTTCGATCGTTATGTAGACATTCGAGCAGTGCTCACGTGAATTGCCAATGTGATTGTTTGCCATGGCATGTTCGGCCAAAGGAGTAACCCATGTAGGAAATTGTCACTACTGGGCTTTGCTCACCCTGTCGAGGGATCACTATTTCTGTATAGGGAGTGTGTACGAGACGGCGCTCACTAGAGGCTGTTTAGGAAGAAAGCCAAGTTGTGGCTGGGGTATTCGTTTGTATAACATGTATTGAAATTGGTACATTTTGATATATGTTTGGTAAAGAGTAATTTATTAACTTCGAACTATTAGTATATAGCTGGATGATTTTCAAGGGTATTAATGCAGGCCCAAGTGACCATTATTTTACTCGCATGTGGACCCTGTGTAGTCATTGTAAATTGCTTGATTGTGTTTCACCTTAGGTAGAGCTCCCATGCTGAGACTTACCCGATTTTCATGAGTGGTATCGGGTTACCCGACATCCACGAGTATTCCGCGGCCGACTGGTTGTCAATGCACTCGGGTTTCGTGGGCTCACAAATAGAGATTTCGAGACTGCTTTTCTGGACATTCGGGACCGATTGGACTAAGTAATTGTCCTTGTGTGCCATTTTTATGTGTTAGAGTTAAATGAAATATATGTTAATATCTCATCCAGGAATGTTTGGTTGTGTTTTGAACCACGGAGGTTGCTATATTGTGGTAGTACACATTAACCAAACTTTAGAACTGGTTTTCGGGGTAGCAACAAAGGGAATTCGCAGCGTAGGCCTTCGTGTAATTGTAGCCACATCATGAACTTGATGTTGCTTTGAATTTCTAAAATCGAACCCTCGTAGCCCAAGTTATGGTCCATTTACTCGAATAAATATGAAGCGTTGTCCTGGCTGTCACCCCGGCTGGGTCCGTTTCTGTCTTATGGCTGCAATGACTCCAACTCGTATACATAAACTTTCAGTCTCAAGTCCGATTCTCGGTGCTCTCGGACTATGGAAATTCCATTGACAATATTGCAGCCAGTTCCCCGTGGAGGACATCGCAATCGTGCCTAGCAGGCCGGCCGTGGCTAGCAGGCAGGGGTCATTTATTCATGTGTGACCTCCAACTTCGGAAGGTCATAACTTCTTCGTCCGAATTCTGATTCAGGTGTTCTTGGACTCTATGGAAAGCCCATTGAGTCAAGATTGCATCTGGATTCCTTTGGAGGGCAGTGGGTTCTGGAGCTGGCCGAAAAGAGGCGTTCGGGCAGGTCAGCTAGGCTGTCCAGGTAAGGTTGCCTAGTCATGTGTGACCTCCAACTTCGGAAGGTCATAACTTCTTTGTCCGAATTCTGATTCTGGTGTTCTTAGACTCTACGGAAAGCCCATTGATTCAATATTGCATCCAGATCCCTTTGGAGGGTAGTGGGTGTTGGAGCTACGGTGGCATGCCTGGACAGTCGCAGGCTATATGGGTAAGGCCATTTAGTCATGTGTGACCTCCAACTTCTGAAGGTCAACTTCTTCTCGTCCGAATTCCAATTCGTGTTATTGACCTGCGGAAAGCCCATTGAGTCAAGATGTCACTTGGATGCCTTTGGAGGGCAAGGTTCCGAGCCGCCGGAAAGGGGCTGCCGGGCAAATAGTAGGCTGCCTCCAGTAAGCTTAATTAGTCATGTGTGACCTCCAACTCTAAGGTCATAAATTTTCTTCATCCGAACTTTGTTTCGGGTGTGTTCTAGGACTCTATGGAACTCATTGAGTCATGATTCCAGCCCACTCCCGTGAGGGCGTTGGTTCTGAGCCGGGCCGAAAAGGGGCGTTCGCAGGTCGAGGTCAGTCTGGTAAGGTCAAAGATAGTCATGTATGACTCTAACTTCTAAGGTCATACTCTTCAGTCCGAACTCGATTCAAAGGTTTCGACTTTATGGAAAGCCCATTGAGTCAAGATTCTAGCCAAATGTCTGTGGAGGGAAGTGGGTAGCCGGAGCTGGTCGTGCGCGGTCGCAGGTCGTAGGCTGTCCCGTGACCGTCTTAGTCATGTGTGACTTCCAATTTCGAAAGGTCATAACTTCTTCGTCCGAACTCCGTTTTGGGTGTTCTTAGACTCTATGGAAATCCCTTTGAGCCAAGATTTCAGCCATATTCCTGTGGAGGACATTGGCCAATTGGGCAGGTTAGTTCTGGCCAGTTAGGTTGTGTTTTATGGATTGTGTGAATAACATGCAGTGTGAATATGACATGTTAATGTATGTTGTATGATGTATTAACATGGGTTGTGCATCAAGGAGAATTATATGTATCAATTATAATTATCCATGGTATGTTGATGTTGCTCGTTAATATAATTATGCATGCTTGATATATTAACATGTATAATGATCAGGATAAATTCCTAAGTTAGTATATGGCGATTAATATATTAACATGAATTGTTGTGAAATGGCATATTGCATTTCATATGCACCGGGGAACCTAGAGTAATAGGTGTGGAGTGCATGACATGAAAGAAAAAGGAAATGGCCGGAAAGGAATTTCAAGGGAAGATTTTCTCCGAAGAATCAAGCCGAGTTATCCAACAACATCTCTGGAGGTCGACCCATGATCAAGCTTTCGAAAATGATTCAAAGAATTCGCCTCGGAGGGTAGTCCAATATATTTACCAAAACTCGGTATGAGGTTTTCAAGAACAAAAATCTTTTGTTTTGAAAACGATGTTTTTCTCACATTTGGCTTAGGCATGTGTGAGGGAGTCAGTGAGGGCTCGAGACATGGGAGTGGGTGGGTCACATTCTCATCCATATCATGTAGACATTTGAGTAGGAACATATATGTTTTGTGTAACACTCCGTCCCGAGAGGGTGTACGGTATGTGTAACTCAGATAAAGAATTCTCAAGGACTTCCTTAATTATTTTCAGACTACAATAGAATTTTTGAAAGTTGTTTTAAGGGTGAAATTATAACCTTTTCAAATAATTGTGGCACTTTTGCAATTAAGGAAAGTGGAGGGGTGAAATTCCAATTATGGAATTTTAAATGGATAATAATAATAATAAATTACCATAAGGGTTCAGATAAGCCTAGAAAATTCTCTAGATATCGGATGACAAAACGGACTACGCCGTTAAATTCGTCTCGCGAAATCTAGTGACCCAGAAAAATTTCATTGAATTTTGAGACAGTCGGAATATTTTACGAATTTCTGGGTGATAAGTTGTCAATGACTTCAGGGACGAGATTTTTATAAAAATCTTGGAAGTCAGGAAATGGCTTGATCTAAGTTCATTTACAATAAAGTAAACTGGGGTGCTAAAATAAATTTTTTTCGAGGCATAAATGGACTCGACGAGGCACAGCTTTACTTATTTAAATAAAAATAATAATAATTAAAGCAAAAGATTAAAAAAAAAAAAAAAGTTAAATGGCAGGGACGTCCGACTGACAGAGTGCGTGAGGTGAGAGAGATTTTTTTAATTTTTCGCTTCTTTCTCGTATTTACTGGAATTTGGCCGTAGATTTTCGTCTGGGAGCAGTATGAAAACTTGGTCTACGCGACGAGCTACGTAGGTACCAAAAAGCTTACCATTCACAACCCAAAAGGTAGGGAATTTTCTTACTTGAGTTATTTTTAGCCTAAATGCTATGTAATGGCTTAAATTTTCAGGTCGCTGAAGTTGTCATAAACTTCAGTCCTAAAATTTTTAGACTGAGTTTAGGAATGTTTAGGAATTTTTGAGACTGTGTTCGGACAGTCCGGGCTGAATTTCGAGACTGTTTTCGGACAGTTCGGGTTGAAATTTTAGGATTTTATTCGGATAGTTCCAACATAAATTTCAGAAATATTTTTGGGTGTTTTTAGACTCTATGGAAAGTCCCTTAAGTCAAAAATATTTCAGATATTGACCAAAATGTGTAGGGACGTTTTGGTCAATTTCACATCATATTATCGATGTCCTTATCAAATGGGACTAGTACGTAAAGTTTTGTTAGAATCGAAGTTCGTTTCAATATAGTCGCTTTGAAAGCCCTGTGTATGTTTTATGATTAAAACGTTGAACTGAGGGCATTTTCCTAGTTTGTATGGATTGTGTAGGCGATTGGAGCATCCGACGATAATCTAGAGTGCTTAACAAGAATTTAAAGAAATTAGTCAAGAAAAAGGTGAGTACTCAAAATCGCTTCAAAACGAGCAAGCTAAATTACAAGCTTCAAAGTGCTTTGAAAATACAATGTAATGAGTAAAAGATTTTTTACCTCCCACTTGTTATACTCAAAGAGAAACTACTTAAGAAACAGCTTCGTCTGGTTTATAAAACCCCTAGACGGCCCAGCCTGCCTTCCGATCGATGTATCTCGATCGTGCATGGCAGGTTATGGGACATTATGATCGAATCATGTCAGCTCGGCCTAAGAATCGGGCTAGATATGCATATTTATATAGTGAGTTGCCCTCTGCACATTCGGGGTATATAGATAGTTAGCGCGCTGACATAGTACATGGTGATGAGGTGTTTGTTCCAAGGTTCCATCATCGGGCATTTTGGTTCCGAGGTTCCATTATGCTTATAGAGATCCCGACGTGTTCACTAGACCATATTAGACAGGTAGTGTTCCGAGGTTCACGACCAATGCCAAGTTCCGTTCCTGCGGGCATCATGCTCTAGAGTATTTCCGTAAATGGGCCAATGTGCGGTTGGTACTTGATTACGTGATAGCACTTTCAGATATTAACCACCACCGAAATTTTCACAGTTATAAATAGCTTAAATGGTTTTCATAGCAAAAAACTCTATGATCACAATAAGCTATACAACCATTTATGTACATATTATGCTAGGAGGTACAAACACATATCAACATTTAGAACTTATAAGACTCACCGATCCCGCTTCGCCTACGCTTCTCGTTTTAAATAATTTTTCAGTGCAAAGCCACGAAGACCAGAACTTTCTCAATAGACGCCATGTGGCTTTATATATAAGATATGTGTAAAGTAAACGTAGTAAAAGTTAAAATGTGACATTTTGTATATGTAAACATCTTTTTGTAAAATATGGCCACGGTTTTGAGAAAATGAGTTAGCAAGAAATGGTGCCGGATTGTTCTTGTCTTATACTTGATGAGGACCAGGTCCTTATGGTTGTAGTTGGATTTTGGAAAATATTGGGAGGCATTTATATTGTGCAGATTTCAGATTTCAAGCTTAACCACGTGCAGTCGTTATGCTTTCGATTTTTCATAAATCTAATGTGGTGATTTGATAGAAAAGTGAAAATTTATAAATCCAATGTTTCCAAAGATAGCCAAAGAATGAATCCACTTTTAGTCATAGAATCTCTGTCACTGGCGAGCTTCTGGCCGAGGTTATCAGTGGAGTTTCCTAGAAATTCTCAATAATAGGAAGGGGGTGAGTTTCAGAAAAATTTAATTTTTCCCCGATTTTACATAAAGCTGTCGTGGTCGCTTTGGTCGAAAACTCGTGATAAAAATTTTTATTTTCTAAACTTTTATGATTTATAAAATTCTCACAAGAAGATAATAAATACATATAGGGCATGTCCCAAAAACCTCAAATACAATTCTGTTTACAATTTCTAAAATATTGCAAACCAATAACATCTCTTCAAAGAGCCTCAGCTCACATTTTCATAAAACAAAACTATGTACATACATATGCACAACTATACAAGTTTAATGTATTTTCTAACAAAAGTTAGTTACATTTTCTTTACAAATAAATATATACAATAGTGAGTAAATACAGTACATATAACTAAAAATCGAGGACTGGACATGTCCCAACATCCTACAAGATTCTACCTAGAAGATAATATTTAAAACAGGGAAAATAATGAGCTAAAGAGCCTCGTTGGAGCGTATGCTTTATAAAATGCTTGCTTTTTCTGAAAATGTCTCAAAAATATAAAAACGATCTTTTACAAAACACTTTCAGAAAACCTTGCTTGCTTTGCTATCAAAGTTTCTAAAGCTTTTCGAAAAAACGCTTACTTTCTTATCAGTGGTCGATTTTAAGCTGTATGTAAAATGGTTAAAAATATAATGATCAACCACTGGAGGCCTTTCTTGCTTGTTGTACCGTAGTAAACACGGGAAACTTGTGTCTATATCGTGCCGGTGGAAGGACCTCGTGTCCACATCACCTATTCCGGCAAATATGGTAGAATGCTCCATCACCACGCACAAGCCGCCGCACTAACCCTATATACTCCAAAGACGCGTCACGATCCTCCCCTTCTAATATGCCATAATGCAAGGAGCTAGCTTTCCAACCGCAAAGATAAAATGAAATGCAATCATGTCTTAACTTCCCGTGCACGCATTTTAATACCTTGACCTGTAATGCTTGCTTAAGACTGTGATTTCCAGCCCAACTTATAAAATATAAGTTTTGCTTGCTTGCTTGCTTGCTTAATAAAGCATATTGCTTGCTTTATAAAATATGGTTTAACAAATCAAAACCATAAGCTTTAAAATATGGTTTAACAAATTAAAATCATAAGCTTTAAAATATGGTTTAACAATTAAAACCATAACATACAAATCGTAAAACGATTTATAAACAATCCACTAGTATTGAAAAATAAATTTTAGAACACTCACTTTTCCGTTTACAATAATCGAGCACGACTTCACAATTTCTCTGCCTCCGCTTTTACCCTACACATTAGACCACACGTGTCATCACAACTGGGCAATCCTGGGTACACTTGCGCTACAATTAAATTTCTTCAAAAAATATAAATCCCAAATGCCATTTCTAGGTATATGGCTGATCTAGACTCAAGGTCAGAGAGTCCAAGAACACCCGAATCGGAGTTTGGATGAAAAAGTTATGGTTGTCCAAAGTTGGAGGTTTTACGTGAGCAGTGACATACGCGAACCCAGAAAAATGCGTTTATTTGGTTCTCTAAACGCCATCCAAACAACCCTTAATGCTCAACCAAGACCAAAACGACTCCTGGGATGGAACAACTCAAAAACATAAGTCCTGATCAAAACTAAACCTCAACACACCGATTGTCGAAAATAGTTCAAAATCTCCGGTCCGACTATCCCAAAACAATCCCTAAAAGTTAACCCGAATTGTTCGAAAATAGTCGTAAATTCAACCCACCGTCCGAAACAAATTCCGAAATTCCTAAAATTTTTTTAAACTCAAATTAAATATTTTGGACTGAAAGCAACCTCTCACTACTCTAAGCCAATCCTGTCGTCAATGACCTTTATAGAAATAACACAAGTAAGAAAATTCTCTAATTGAGTTTGACTAAACGCTAAGATTTGGTGCCCACGCATAAATTTCCTCGACACGGACCTACTTTGCCTTGTTCGATGAAAACCTATGATCCGATTTCTGAGATCTTAAAGAGAAGCGAAGAAAGAAAAAGGAAAAAATCCTCTCTCTCTCCTCACGCTCTCCCTCTCCCGTTTTGACTTTTTTCTTTTCGTTTTTATCCTTTTTTTTATTCTTATTATTATTATTTGGATACATGACTCATATTGCCTCATTTGGGTCCATTTCTACCCCGAAAAAATTTATTTCTTTTCAGTTCAATTTATTTTAAATAAACTTGTCTGCCATTTCCGACTCTCCGAGATTTTTTGTAGCCCCTCGCTCCCGAAATCACAGACGACTTATCACCCGTAAAATCATGTAATATTCCAACCGGCTCTTATAATCTCGACCAAACTTTTCGGTCGCTGATTTTGCGAGACGAATTTAACCCGGGCCGTAGTCCGCTTTCAATATCCGAGATCTAGAGAATTTCTAGGCTTCCTGAACCATTTTGGTAATTTATTATTATTATTATTCTTAAGGAAGCCTGCGCACATATACGAATCTTACTACATCGTATCGTACACCCTCTCGATTCGGTGTTACATATACACAGATGAGTTGTTGTAGTTATTCAGGGACATGGTGTCACACTAGCTCTAGAGTATAATGTAAGGCATTGCTTGATTGGTGATGACTTGTAGATGTCAATATATGTGTGTATAATATGTTGACATGTATGGTGCGTTTTATTTGGAAATTGTATGTTAATTCGATATGATTGGCCCAAAATGATGCACAATATTATGCATGGTTTAAAATGTCCATATAGTGCTCATCATATATATGGTATGGATATGCAATGGCATCTTCAGACGTATACGCATCGTAATAGATCACATTAAATGTGGTGTACAATGGTCATGATTATTCATCATTCTGTGAGTGGGCGCGAGTTCTGGCATTTCTGACTATGTCCAACTAGAAGTCTCACAAGTGCATTTCATAGCTTTAAATAAAGTTGTTTATCGGAGATTGTCTAATGCTTTTGAATAAAGTTGTTTATCGGATGTAAAACCCGGGAAAATTAGAAATTTTCAAAAAAGGAAAAATGAAAATAATAATAATAATAAATCGGTCATAATGGTTCGTGGAAGCTTAGAAAATTTCTAGATCTCTGATGATCTAAACGGTTCAAGACTGGCAAATTGGGCTCACGAAACTAAAGGGACTAGAAAATTTCATTAATTTGAGACAATCGGAATTTTTTACGATTTTCTGGGTAATAAGTTGCCAGTGACTCCAGGGATGAGATTTTTATGAAAATCTTGGAAGTCAAGAAATGGCTTGAGTTAAGTTCATTTAAAATAAATTGAACTGAAAAGAAATAAATTGTTTCGAGGTAAAAACGGACCCAAATAAGAGATGTATTACGGCGAATGTGAGCCATGTATCCAAATTTCAAAAAAAAAAAAGAAAAAAGAAAGGAAAGTCACACCTTAAGAGTGTGCGTGAGAGAGAGAACAGGTGGTTTTCTGCAGAGAAGCTCTAGCTTCTCTCTAAGATTTACGGAAATCGGACCGTAGGTTTTCATCGGAGCAAAAGGCAAAGTCAGTCCACACATCGAGAGCTACGCGTGAATACCAAAATCTTGGAGTTTCGTCAAACTCCACGAGGTAGAGAATTTTCCTACTTGGGTTATTTCTAGCCTAAAGGTCATTTACGGTTTCGAGGTTTCTTAGAGGTCGTGGAGAGGTCAGAAATTTCAGTCCTAAATTTTGGGATTGAGTGTAGGAATGTTTAGAATTTTGGGACTATTTTCAAACAAATCGAGCTAATTTTCTGTGGACTGCTTTCTGGACAAATTCAGTCCAATTTTTGGACTATTTTTCGAACATTCAAACATAATTTGCGTGACAATTTTGGGTAGTTCTTGACCTGGTTGAGGTTTGGTTTTGATCCGTGACTAATGTCTTCTTGCCAGGGTGTTTGGTATCACAGAATTCAAGGATACAAACCGTGAAGGGACTGCAAGAGGGGTGCCCCGTTTTATATGGGCATGAGATTTCGGGGCCATTTCAGGTGTCAGGTATTGTCAGGGGAAAAATAAATAATATGTTGTTTGTGTAGTAAAAATCATGTTAATATGTGCTTGCGTGATGGCGAACATGGAAATTGTGATGAATGGAAATTATATGTAGGAAATATAATTATCTGGAATTTATAAATGTTGCATGTAGAATGACATAACATGAAATGACATGATTCCATTTCAAATGCGCAATCACATCTCATCGAAGCTGGACGTGGGTGCATCAGACATGGTTCACCATTCTGTGAATGTGTGATGAGTCAAAACGGGACCACGTCCAAAATTAAGAGACTTACTTGTATAAAAACAATAATAATAAATATAAATCACGTGTACTGGGGTGTAGCAAGATAGTGGTAGATACCCCCAGGTGAAAGACCCAAATTTATATGCGATTAACATGATCACGGCAGAAAGCCCGTAAAAATGCTCTGGTTAGCGTAAGGCCGATCCCGCGGTGTGACCCCGAAAAAGCCATGGCCCATGAATAAACACACGATATTTGATAAATTAAAATTTGAGGGTTGTCCAATGGTTTAAGTCATTGGGTGAAACACCAATGACTAGTTTTTCACACTTGGAATTGCATGTGTGAGGGAGTCGGTCGGGACTCGGGTTATGGGCATGAGGAGTCTCATCTCATGCATCACACGAAACATTCCAAATAGGATTGCATTATTTATATGGAATATGATTTGTCAGTTGTATATCGCATGTGCATTTAAAGCAGAGTACTCTTATAGGAGAATTTGACTCTGGCACGTCACCCCGCTGGGACCCCTTCGTGCATAGGGTGTACAGGGACTCGCGGCTCGACGAAGCCTTGATGCGAAGAAGGCCATTAGTATTCTCATATTACCTTGAGTAACATTTTTGTATAATAAAGAATTGCAACTAAATTCTTTCGGGACTATTGTCTAAATAATCTGCAAGTAATTATGATAAGAGGGTCGTGATTAGACTCTACTTAACCTGTAATTGCCGCTTTTTTATTTTCATAATTTAGATTTAATTGTGAATGAATGGGTCCCCAGTAAAGGGATGTATATATTTGGGATATGGGATGTGATGGACCCTATGGTCATTACTGGCTGACTCGACGGGTTATGATTATTCTTTATACTAGTTATATGTTAGAAGAGCTCCCTGCGACAAAGGAGACTCCGCCTCGATTTTTTTGAAAATATGGATCCCGATGAATGGGACACAAATACAGGAAGATGGGTCACCCAAATCCACATGTGAATTTCGCGGTTGATGGGTTGTCAATGGGACCCCCAGATTTGGGTTGTCACATCGGAGATTGTCCAATAGCTTTGAATAAAGCTATTTATCGGAGATTGTTCAATGCTTTTGAATAAAGTTGTTTTTCGAAAATTGTCCAATAACTTTGAATAAAACTATTTATCGGAGATTGTCCAATGCTTTTGAATAAATTGCTATTTTAAGATTGTCCAATGCTTTTTATCAGAGTATTTATCAAAGATCGGCCCAATGCTTTTGAATAAAGCCGCTATCAAGACTGCCTCAATACCTTTGAATAAAGCTCTTTATCGGAGATTGTTCAATATCTTTAAATAAATATGTTTATCGGAGATTGTCCAATGCTTTTAAATAAAGTCACATTCTGAGATTGTCTAATGGCTTTGAATAAAGCTACTTATTTGAGGATGTCCAATGAGTTTTTTTTTTTAAAAGCTTTGTTTTGATAAAGGGTCATCAAGAAACACCAATGACAAGCTTACACTTGGCATAAACATGTGAGGGACAAGTGAGGACTCCTGGGTTAAAGGCATGGTGAGACACTTCATCTTACGGCATGTAGGCATTCCAAAGAAAATGCATTTTACTGAATGTTTGATCAGGAACACCCGCATTGCATGTGCACTTAGCTGGGAGCAAATATAGGAGTTTCATCTTACTGGGCATTGCTTACCCTGTATGGAAACCCCTTCTGTGTACAAGGAGTATGCGGGCAGGGACGACGCCTCCCGAGGCCAATAATATGAAGAAAGCCATGTTACGGTTTTTGTGATTCATTTTGTAAAGAAGCCTGAAATCAAACTAGTTCTAGCTTATATTTTATGTAAAAAGAATTGTAAAAAAAGATACTTTGGAACAACCTTGTTCTAATTTGTAATATTTGAAAGAGTGTTGTAATTAAACTCTTGAGGACTATGGTAATTAGTCCTGTACATTCTGTAGTGTGAATGAGTGGGTCTCGACAGGGGCCACTTTCACTCATAATCGGGACTCAAGTGAGGTCATTGTATTATATTAGGCCATGTTGCCATGTTTTTTTTGTGATAGGTTACTTCGTAGACCTCCCGTACAAAGGACTCTATCTAATTTTCATTAAACTCAGCATCCCAAAAGGGGATATGGTGGTGTGCTCCAAGTTACCCGACATCCACGAGTCTTCCGCGGTTGATCTGCTAACCGACCCTGGTTTTCAGGTTTCACATTGAAAGTTTAGTTGGCATAGGGAAGTATGGTCTAAGATTCAAGTCCCGTAAGAGACAAATTATTAAGGAATACAACATATCACTATGATGTAAATGCAAAGTGAATAGATGTCAATAAAAACTAATTTCTACAAAATTAACATCAAAACAAATTCGTCTATGAGCAGTGGTACAACGCTCAACGCTTAAATAAGTAATGGTATAGTAGCGAGTGGTCTCGATTTTGAGTAATAAGCTGTAACTGCGGAAACCCCGAGATCCGCATTTTCGAGGAAGTAGAACGTAAATTTTGGTCAAAACTAATTTTTTAGATCTCGACGACGAAATGTAATTTCCACCGTTGGAATCATTCCACTAAATCTAAATACAACATCAATTCCTCACTGAATTCTAAGACAACTTAATTTCATTTTTCGAGGCACCGAGGGTGGTGCGGGACACTTTTGGCACATTTTGAGTGGCTCAAGATGAGACACGTGTCAAGTGGGGAGCAAGTCAAACATTAAGCTCAAGTGGGACCCATGTGGACATGTGGCATCTCATGAGTGGAAGGAAATCCACTATTAAGGATAAGGTGTAATCCAAAGAGCCACTTAGAAGTGGACAAGTGGCAAGAGAGAGAAGACAATTATATTGACCCAATCTTCACCCAACCGATTTGGGGGGAAAGGAAAAGGGAAAAAGAGAGCGGGAAGGAAGGAGTCTACCTTCTCTCTAGATTTTCCGACGATCGGTCCGTCAAATCCCGGCGAGACAAGAAGCAAAGTTGATCCCCACTACAAGGGCTATGCAAGGGTACCGGTATTGTGGAGTTTCGACAACTCCGAGAGGTAGGGGTCTTCTCATACTTGGTTATTTCTTGTTTGAAAATCCATGAAATGAGCCAAAGGTAAGGCCGTAAATGGCCACGGATTCTCCGTAAAACTCGAGAAAATTCTAATTTTTGAAAATGGTAAATGGTACTGATCGTAAATTTGGAATTTTTCTAGATCTCGGATGACGAAACGGACTTCACCGTTGGAATCGTCTCGCGAAATCTATCTACCACGTCAAATTTCGTCGAATTTCGAGACAGCCGGAATTTCATGTTTTTCAAGGCACGGACGATTGTGCGGGACACGTGGCGCAACTAAAGTGGCTCAAGGTGAGACACGTGTCAGACTGTGAGCTAGTCAAATATGAGCTCAAGTGTGGTCCATAGGAGACACATGGCTTCATGCCATTAGAAGGAAATCCAATGGGAATAGATAAGGTGATGGGGTAATCTAAGGTGTCCAATGAGAAATGGACACTTGGCATGAGAGGACAAGTCCTCTTGACCAAATTCTCCCAACTGGTTTGGGGAGAGGAAAAGAGGGGATAGCAAACCGAGAAAAGAGGAGACATTTTAGAGAGAGAGTGTCTACCTTCTCTCTAGAATTCTCGGTGATCGGATAGTCGGTTCTCGTCGGAACAAGAGGAGAAGTTGGTCTACGCTGCAAGGCCTACGCGTGGGTACCAGTTTTGTAGAGTTTCAACAACTCCGGGAGGTAGGGGTTTTCTCCTACTTGTTTTATTCTTTGGCTAAGAGCCATTTTAATGGATGGGGATATCTTGAGGCCTGGATGGCCGTGTTTTTGGTTCCAAAAGATTTGGACTGAGTGAAGAAATCCCTAGAGTGGTTTCTCACAAATTCCGAACCGACTACGGACTGCTTATGTGTGGCCTTTGAGTGTGAATATGTTATCGTTGATTGAATAACATGTTATGTTATTTGTGTGATGCTTGTAAGCCTAAGATGGAGGTTGATTGCATAGCCCATGGAGCTAATTTTATGTTATTGATATGTATGAATGAATATGATGATTGTGTATAAATTTTGTTAGTATATGCATGCTTAATTTATTAACAGGAATTGTTGTGAAATGGCATATTGCATTTCATATGCACTGGGGTAACTTAGAATAATAGGTGTTAGTGCATGACATGACAAATGTGGTTGCTAAATGGATTTCAAAGGAAGATTTTCCGAAGAATTGCCTTGTAGAGTCAGTCTCAACAGCTTCATCTCTGAGGACTCCATGATTGTTCCTGGTTATCCAACACCAATTCTGAGACTGGCTCAATAGATTTTACCGAAATCCAGATTATGTTTTCAAGAACAAAAAACCTTTTGTTTAAAATAAAGGTTTTCACACTCGTTTAGGCATGCGGAGGAGTCAGCGAGGGTTTTCTAAGAAGGGAAGAGTCACATTTTCATCCATTTTGCAGACATTTGAGTAGAACATATATGTTTTGCTTGAATGTTGGTTTTCCATTACATGAGCACTTAGGTGGGGAGTAAACTCCATGGTGGATAATTCCACTAATAGGCATTGCTCACCCTGTCGAGGGAAAAATTATTTCAGGTATTGAAGGTTCACCTGGGGATGGGACGCATCCGAGGTCTTAGAGACGAAGAAATGGCCATATGTGGCCTTGTTATGTATTTTTGTAAAAAACTGGGTAAAAGACCCAGTTTTGGATAACTTGTAATCAAAACAATTTGTAAATTCACTTATTTTTGTATAAAATATACATTTTGGTGAGTATGGATGTGGGCTAGTCGATTTCGCCATTTTTATTCATGTACGGGTCTCATGATATAAGACACTGTGTTTCCGTGAGGTCGACGTGTGGTCAACTGGCCTCCCAAATGGGGCTGCCACATTCCTGCCCACGAAGTAGAACCGATGCTTGATGAGAGGGGTAATATCCATGGATGCCCCACGATTGATTTGGACTCGTTAAAAACAAATCGACGCTTGTTGGACCGAAATTGTCCATGTGAATTTGCTTGAATGAGATAACATGATATTGCTTAAAATGAAATCGTTTGAATGTGTGTGGAAATGATATGTTAATGCATGCTAAATTGATGTGTTAACATGATTGTGAATTATATGAAATATAATTGTGTATGAGCCATTAGAATTGGATATATGAATTGGCATCACTCGCGTCTCATGCACCTGAAATCGCACAGAGTCGCGTTGGTGCACCTGCATGGTTGTTCACTACTCTCGCGAACGTGGATTGAGTTTGTCTTTGACCACGCTCCAATAAAGACTCATAGTTCAAATCATAAATGAAAAGTAATTTATGTATTACTGTTACTAAGTAAGAAAGGGGTTGTTAGTCCCCCACCTGAAAAGTTTCAGGTGGGTGTAAAGAGACTCGCTGGCAAGTGGAGCCTGGGAAGTTTCAGACTGCAAGAGACCACAGATTATCCGAAAAACTTCCTCAGACGGGTGTGTGAGAGACCCCTGTGATTCGTAAAAGTTCCGTGTAGATGTAAGAGACCCGCAAGGTAGTCCTAAAAGTTCTATTGCCCAAAAAAGACACATCACATGTTTATCACTTAGACCCAGAGTCGAGGATAAAGAGCCTGATCACCTCGATCAAGCTACCCATCGGAAAACCGTGACAGTGTTGGTGAGCCGACAAAGGCTTGTATATGTGGGTGTCATTGGTATTACTAATGACGATTGCCACACTTGGCATAGGCATGTGTGAAGGAGTCGACGAGTGACTCGGTATGGGCATGGAAACATTTCATGCACGATAGGGCAAATTATTCCATGTACAAATTGTAAATCAGATGGAATACCGATGTTTGGATGCCATTGCATGTGCATTTTAGGTGGGGAGTAACCCAATGTAGTAAAATTCAACTACTGGGTATTGCTCACCTCGTCGTGGGATCCCCCTTTCATATGTTATCTTCTAATGATTGTTTTTGTTATCTTCTAATGATTGTTTTATAAAATAATTGATACAAATTAAGGGAAAAATAAGGTATTTGAGAACATTCTTTATGTTATCTTTCTAATGATTGTTTTATAAAATAATTAAATAAATATATGAATGATTTAGAATAAAATATTATACACAAATTATTCCGATGACATGTTCCAAATTAATAAAATATTTTGAGTTATGAAATAGACTTTGAGAGTGCTTGGTTGAGGTGGATAGTGATTCATCTCCAATGAACTTTTACAGCTACTTGGTAAATACTTCAGAGCAGCCGATAGCCGGATAGGGCCAAATAATATAATGAAAGCCAAATGGTAGCTTTTTATTCGCTCTTATTAAAATACCAAATTTCCTTTTTTAGTCCTCTTGCATTTCTTTATTAATATTATAGCTTATAAATTATATGAAATAATATGAATTTTTCAGGGTTCTAAATTTATTTCATGTTATATTCAAAATAATAATATGAATGATAAAAAATCTATAACTATAAATATTTTATTTCATTTTATGAAATACTATTTATGGTTAAATTTGTATAATTTCATATTATTTCTTTATTTATGAAATAATATTCTAAATTAATTCATAAATTATAAATAAAATAAAAATATTATCATATTTTGTATGGTTTTATATAATAATATAAAATTTATCCCCATAATAAAAGTAATATATGAAATAAATTAAAATATTTTATAAATTATAAATAATGGGAAGGAAGGGCAACACAGTTTCTAATACACCCGTAAATTATGGGAAGGTAGAGAATAAAATTTTTGCAATATTGGCTTAAGTGAAATAAGATTATTTCGTTAACAAAATTATTTATATTTTTTTAATTTATAGTTATATATTGTTATACTCTCATATAGTTATTTTTTATTTATTTCAATGTGTTACTTCTAATCAACTGCTTTACTCAAGCAATAATTTATAATCAGTTACTAACTACTACCATAGTCATACCAAAACCACTTCTAGCTTTCATAACGCCTCTCACCTTTCCTTACATGCACCTACGGAAGCATAGGCGTAGGTGGGTGGCATATGCCCCCTGAAAATTTTCCACTTAATTATTTTTTTTATGCGAGGATAATTTGCCGCATAATTTTTTGTCTTGCATTTATTTTATCGGAACACTTCATTACAATAACGGTTTAATACTTTATCCTAGAAAAAATATTCCTATTTAACTTTGATCATGTACCAATTGTTAGAAAATTTGCACCGCACAAAGATGGTTAGCCCCCAATACTACCAATAACTGCATGAAGTAATAAAAAGTAAAAGATATTATAAACTAAAGTAGAGAACAACTCGAGTATTGTGAAATTAATAATTTTCTTAAGACACCCGCCTTCTCCATTAGTGCTTTGAGATTCCCAAGGCGTTTGTCTCTCAGATAGCAATATTTAATGATCGACAAAAGCACATTGCTTCTCCACTGCGGTAGCCTATTATGTTCGCAATTTCATTACCGACAAAAGGACGGCGGGAAGGAAAATCGAGATCGATGACCTTTGAGACACACCTACCAAATACCCAACCTTATAAAGGAGCGACCGCCTTTGAAATACCAAACCTTAGCTTCAAACCCTTAGAATTCTAATTAAATTATTCACCAAATTTTGAATTAAATTTTATTCTCAATAACGCGTTTTAATTAAATTATTCATTGAACGCCATTAAATTCATATAACTGGAAATTCATAGAATTCTAACAAAGTTATTCAAAGGAATGTCATTACTCTTATCTACTCATTTCCAACACCAATTATTATAATAAAAGCTATAACCCAAAATTACCATTTCCTATCTTTCTAAAAAACAAAATCCTTATATATATAGTATATATAAGAAAGAGCAGAGAGGAGTAGTAGATATATATATATATATATATATATATACATATATATATATATATATATATATATATATATATATATATATATATATATATGTCCTTAATTCCAAAAAAAACTTAAATTTATAACCTTTCCATTTATGACCCATCATCTTATCAAATCTTTCTTTATTATTTTGGTGGAAATATAAGGAGGAAGAAACCTATCTGGAAGATGGAAGAAACTCAACCTAACGGGAAAACTTTACCCGCTGGAGCAGGTGAAAAACCAAAACAAAGAAAAGCAGGAAGAAAACTATAAGTTCTTATTATTTATCTTAAAATTTTATTAATATATTATATGAAGCATTTCATTATTTAGCTTGCAGAAAATTGATCTAAATGTATGAAATTAGAACTATTAAATAGATTTTTTCTTTATCTATAAAATATATGAATATATCATATAGCAAAAAATAGCCAAAAGGTAGCCCAAACATATACATGGGTATACAAGGAGAGCCATGAAGGCCTAAACAAAAAAGTTGTAGGGGTAAAGAAACACTTACCACCCCCAAAACTAGAACTAGATAATACACATAAAGATTCTACAAATAGAAATATCCATATCGGTAAATTAAACCTAAATCTCAAGATGTTAAAGAGTTATTAAAGAGAATACATACTATTGAAATTGGAAAAAGAGAATAATAAAAAGTAGAGATTGTTCAAGAATTGAAAAACCTTACACTTTTTTTCTTTAAGGCATGTTACAATAGTGATAATATGGTTTGGTAAAGGTTTTGTCAAATCCTAATATAAATCATATTTTTTATTAGTAATATTTTACTATTGTACAATTAAAAGGTTGTAAGCTTTGTACAAATAAAAAAAGATTGTTAATAGAAATTACACAAATATAATTATTCCAAAAGAATATTCTCAAAAATTATGTAAAAATGTGACAAGTTTGAAAGTGTGTTAAATCCTATTAGGCTTTTGATCATCATAACGTTTCTCCTTTACTATCTATCTATACAAAATGTTCTCATTTACTATCTACATAAATAAAATTAAAATAAACTCTCCATTAGGTAAATAAATGCAATATATAATATAAAAAGCATTATTATTTCACCTCTCTTCACCTCTCTTCTATATATATATATATATATATAGGCAGAGTATATATATATATATATATATATATATATATATATATATATATATATATATATATATTTACACACACATGTAAGGGATGTGAATATTCAGACCTACCTCCATAGATCTATTCTCGTCATTCTAAGAAAACAATTACGAAGCAGAATATTGAGTTGAAATATCAATAGATGGCGAAGTTTACGTATGTGATTCCAAAGAATGATGGTGTCCTTTTTCCTTTATTTGCAATACCATGACCATGGCGATGATCCATGGAACAGAATAATAAGGAAGTTCCATGGTTTGGTGAAATCCTACCCCGAGCCCTTTGTCGTTTCATACCGTGGTGGTTAAATGCTTAAGGGTTGTGAAAATGTACCGTGGATTACAAATCTATAAACATATATTTCATATCCATCCAAGAGCTCCTAGATGATAATTGCTGTCGTAATGTGGTAAGAGTAGGTATCAGACAAGTAGTAGAGACCTTGGTCAGGGCCTCGGCTCAGATAAGAAATTCAAGCCCCATACATCTGATCACAAAAGGAGTATAAGAACATATCAAGAATGTGTTGATCGAAATCTATAAGAAGGCACATGTAAAACCGTGGTCCTACTCACATTTGTAACAAAATCGACGTTAAATAGAAAGTTGAAATAAATCTATGTTTTTTTTAATATACTAGTTTTCTTCTCTTACCTTGGTACGATAGAATATATGTATATTTCCTAACAATAGAAAACATGTTTTATCATGGCTTTAATATCAAATGAGTTAAAATTCAACCCATTTCCGTCCTAGTGAAAGGTTTGACTTCCAAGATTATACATATCCAGGTTAATTTGTCATCTATGGTCGCCTTCCGGGGTCTCGCTTGATAACCACAACGCCTAAAATACCTTATGGGTGTCGTATACTGATACCACCAGATCATGTTCCAATCACTAGATCCATTCATGCATATGTGTTTTAAAAATATGCAAATTTATCAAAATAGTTCATAAGAGTTCGGAAGCTACAACTCTTATATACAAAAAATATTACATGTAAAATCTAGTTTTTCTTACAAAAAGGTTTCTCAAAGCCACAGTTTGGATTTCTTCACACCTCAGGATCTCGATGAGGGTCAACCGTCAGACATAACCTTCACCTAAAAGGGTCCCACAATGGCTGAGTAAATGCCGCAGTAAGGATAACTCCTACAAGTGCTACTCCCACCTAAGTACATACCAATGTCATGTTCACACAATAATACACACATCAACATTCCAATGAAGAATATGCCAATTCTAAATGGAATCCTACATGCCATGAAATGAGATGAGACTCATCATGCCCCATGTCTCGAGTCCTCACCGACTCTCTGACACATGCTTATGCCAAGTGTGAAAACTCGTCATTGGAGTTTCATCCAATGACCATTTTTCCAAAACAAAATATTTTGTTTTATAAAAACTCATTGGATATACATCCAATGTCCATTTGATTTAATCAAATCCCATGTGTTTAGGCATTTGTGGCCACTGGATTGTTCTCACCGCAGATGGCAATAATTTTTCTTTCTTTCTACATTTTTACGAACATCACGGGGATCATGTATAACCGTTAACTACTAGGTCTTTCAACTTTGGGGGGAAGCGTGGGAATCTATCTTACTTAAACAGGCCTAACACACGGTGTGTGTGTGTGTGTGTGTGTGTGTGTGTGTGTGTGTGTGTGTGTGCGGTGTGTGTGTGTGTGTGTGTGTGTGTGTGTGTGTGTGTGGCTATGCCATGAAACCATGAGACTCACCTGACGAGTCCGCTGTGTCGAGCTCACCATCCATTCATCAAGAATGATGAATGATTATAACCATATACACACACTAACTCAGTCACATGCCCTCATGCATATGCAAATGAAAAATGTCATCGTGATTTTATCTCATGTTACATGTACAATGAATATTTGAACAATTAATAAACTGTACAAGTACCATGGATAATTATATGGAAAGCACATAATTTACATCCATTCATGCTAATATATATATAACACCAATATATGAACATATTATTTACAACACATTCAAAGATGTTATAAAATTTTCGCACTGGCACACAAAAATAGTCCACACAACCAGTCATATTCCCTGGCCATAAATTCATTTATGTTCACTTGAAATAACTGACTCAATCCAAAAATTTCATCTTATGTTTTATTATTATTATTATTTTTCAACTTTGAAGACTGTCATTACTTTTAAGACCCAAGAAATTCCAATTTTTGGAAAAAGGGCAAAATCGTAATTTCGGTTACAAAATAGTAATTTCGGATAAAAATCCGAAATTTATTCTCTAGATATCGGATGACAAAACGGATTGAACCGTTGGAATCATCTCGCGAAATATAGCTAGCACGTAAAATTTGGCCAAATTAAATAGCCTGGAGTCAACACGCGAGGCATCGCGCTTCTGGCGTCAGATAACGATTCGTTTGGGACGAAAGTCATATATAACAAGTATTCATGTTCCATAAGTGGTATGAGTAGAGAAATGATGGAAATGGACGGCCGAGATATTGCCGAATGTCAAAACTGGAGAAAGAAGGGAATTAATTAATTAAATTGATTAAATGAACTAAAAGACAAACTGCCACGCGATTGTCTTCTCCAAAAGTTAAAAACACAAAACGTGAAATGGGAAAGGGAGAAACTTATAGTGAGCTGCAGTTCGTCGTTTTAGAGAGAGAGAAAGTGAAACTTCTCTCTAGAAATACGGGCGATCCGACCGTCGACGGTCTTCGGGACAAGAAGGAGAACTGCTCTACGCGGAGAGGGCTTCGTGGTACCGTACGGTGAGTTTCCTCAAACTCCGTAGAGGTAGGGGTTTCTCTTTACTATGCTTTTATTCCTCTTTAAATACTTTGCAAATGTTTGAGTTGAATGAGGCCGTGAGGGGCCGTTTGATCGGTCCCAAAACTTGGGACCGAATTGTTGGATTTATGGAACCCAAATCTTGCATCCGTACCGCTACGGACCCAGCCAAGGGTGAGATCTGGTGCCATGGATCGTATTGTGGTTTGTATAAGGCCGGAAATGGCCGTGAAATGGGAGTTCACAAAGTGAACCAATGAATTGATGAGTGATGGAACCGTGAACCCTAGGGTTTTACTGTTCCTAGGAATAGTGACACGAAAATCTATTTTTGTGTGAAAATGTGTTTGATCGAGTGATTCAAATTGAATTGTTCGTGGTTTGACCACAGCCCGCTATGGTCAATTTTTACGTATGAATTGATTAATTATACGGCATGATTGTGTGATTGATATTATGTGGATAAGGTGCATGTTTACATATTTGTATGATTAGATCAGACAATCTGGCATACATGTATTATACGCACCGAACATCCTAAAGACTATGAGTTAGTGCATGAGATGAGTCTAGAGAAAATGGTTCGAGGGTAGTCTAAAAAATATTAATTATCTGAGGGTAGTCCAATCCAACAATATCAATCGGGCCTGAGCGGACCAATTGATATTCATCGGAGGTAGTCCACAACAAATAATATATCAATCACGGAGCAGCCCAATTGATATATATATTCATCGGAGGGTCAGTTCCACCAACTAACAAAACAATAATTTCATACGAGGCTTAGGCGAGTGAGAGCGCCTATGAGGACTCCTGGACTGAAGCGGCGTCATATAGACATTCAAGTAGGATCATGCATTTGCTTGAATGTATGTTTATTTTGGAACATTGCACTGCACTTAGGTGGAGAGTAGCCCACTTAGTATGCATTCCACTATCGAGCATTAGCTCACCGCCGAGGATATTATTTTACTGCAATGTGAGCGTTATGAGACGGCTCTGCCTTAGAGGCCGAGATTTAGAAGAAAGCCGGAGGGTGGCTTTGAGGGTTCTTTTGATGTTTGGCATGTATTAAAATTCTAGCATTTAATATATGTTGTGCAAGAGTAAAACATTCAACTCTGTAACTACTGATATAGTTGGTATTTAATTTGCATAGTATGGGCCCAAGAGGTCGTTATCCATATTTGTATCATGTGATTATATTGGACTACTTGGGATGTGTTTCATGTGTGTGGTGTCAGACGGTAGAGCCCCCGAATAAAAGAGACTCTACCCGATTGGTGGCGTCGGGTAACCCGATATCCATCAGAGCCCGCGGCCGACGGCAACAATCCGACCCCTGCTCGGGGCGCCACAAATTCTTGGTATCGTATTTAGTATACGTCACCACTAGGTGGTTTGATGTGGAGTATATGTATATGGAAACCTAGAGATTGAGGATTTGGGCTTAGGCCATAGTCGAGTAAAAACATCACCACTAGGTGTGGTTCGATGTTAAGTGTAGGTATGAGATTACCTAGGAAAATCATGGGATAAAACTAGGACACTACATGCATGTGTTTTAGGTGATTGTTTGATAATTGATGTGTGAACATATGAATGTTGATGAATGGTGTGTATACCATGTCAGATGTTGTGAAATGTTTCAGGGTAAGCTTAAGTGGTTAGCACATAGGTGTTGGAATATGTTTGGGAGTTTTTACAGTGTGTAAAAACTGGAACAAAGAGAAGAAATGAAAATAAATTTCATAAATTTAATTGGTTTAGAGGTGAAGAAATTTAATTTTTAAGGTTTTACAGTGTAAAACTGAAGAAAATTAAATAAAATAAATTTTACTAAATTTATTTGCTGTTGGAAAAATGAGAAGAAATTTTAGCAAAGAAAATAATTTTATAAATTTATTTGGTTATGAGAAGGAGAAAATACTTTCTAAGATTTTTACAAGTAGTAAAATTGAAGAAATGAGGTAAAATAAATTCCTTTTATAAATTTATTGAGTGGGGTTCAAGAAAAATGAAAAAATGATTTAAGGATTTTTCCAACTCCGCTAGAAATAATCGGGAATGAGTGGAAATGAAAATGAAATATATATATATATATATATATATATATATATATATATATATATATATATATATATTTTTTTTTAATTGCGTGTAAACTGCTGGGGTAACCGCTCAAACAATATTGTGAAAATAGATTTGCATTGCAACACAATCATTGTATCACAGATTTAGGTCGGAAGGAGGTCGGGTTTAAAAGGATCAGGTCATAATACAACCGGGTGTGTATCGCAAGAGGTGGTCGATTTCCAAGGAAGGGTTTCAGATGCAACAAAGTTGGTTTATATTGCAATAGAAGGGGCTAGCAAAACAGGAGCAAAGGTATTGCAATACACCGTGACCGTATTGCGCCTTAAAGGAATGCAACTTGGTAAGCAAGACTTATATCAAAATACACCGAGTGTATTCGCGGAGAGAACAAAGCCAGTGGCTTAGGCCATCGCGGTTTAATACAAGGTGTATTGTGATCAGATAAGGTGTTATGTCAAGATACAATGGGTGTATCGTGATCGAGGGGCCTAAGGTAGTGGCCGACAGGTCAGACACGCACTTAGTGGCCACGACATCGCTACGCGCCGCGACACGTGTCGGGCGCGGCATGGCGTGCGCGCCGTACGTAACGCAGGCTGTATACGGCCGGGCTCCGGGCCACGACACGCCGTGCTCGGCCACGATACGACAGGCCCGTGCGCACCGGGCGTGCTCGCGCTTGTCAGCTTTTGGTGCTCGTGCACCTGGCTTGGTTTTCGACCTAGTTTTTCGACTCGGTATTGTTTCTGAGTCACCGTTTGGACCCGGTTCATGAACACTGTTCATCACAAAATTTTTCGAAATTTTTTTTAAATTAAATTAATTAAAAATAAGCAAAAATCAAACAAAATTTGACAAAATTTTCGAAAAATAAAATTTTCAAAAAAAATTTTTGTGGATCAAACATTAGATTTGTGGATATAAATGGTCCCCGCATTGCTTCATACATGCAGGGACTTGATATGTATACATACCGGTTTCGTGTGTGATTATGTCTTCGGGTCGTGTTTATGCTTGGAGCTATTTGTATCAGATATCGACCGCCATGTTGATTGTGTAGATGGCTAGAGGATGAGAGGACGCCGAGGTCGCCCACGAGGCGCCGGTCAAAAACGACATTCGACCACTACCGTATTTGATCGCAGCCTTTGTTAAGGGTGGTGAAACAGGGGCCAAGGTTATCGTGACAAAGCAGTATAGCAGGTGCAGTCGTGGAGGTCTTTAATAACCTCCGTGAGATTTGTGAGCTACACCACCCTTCGACATTCACTGGGGGAGGAGACCCGATGGTGGCAAACCATTGGTTTATGCAGATCGAGAACGTACTGGAGGCTATGAAGATCACCTCTGATACGACCAGGATCAGGTTAGCTGCATTCCAGCTAGAGGGCGAGGCCCAAGTATGGTGGAAATGGGCAAGGACCTCTAGAGACCTAGAGAGGCGGCTATTACGAGTGCACTTCGTGATCGCTCATGTGTACGTATTTCTAGAGATCATGAAGTCAGGAGTTCCTAGAGCTAAAGCAGGGGGCAATGACTGTGATGGATTATATGACTAGGTTCACAGAGTTAGCCCGATTGGTTGATGATTACATGGCCATAAACTTGGCCAAGGTTAGGAGATTCGAGAATGGGTTGAAGTTGTCCATTCGAGCCAGGATTGTAGGATTTCGCCTATAGGATATGGATTCCATGGTTGGGACAACCCTGACCATAGAGAGATAGTTGGGCTTAGAGGTTGAGACCTTAGAGGAGCCATTTTATGTGAGTTCTCCCCTAGGGATTAGGGCGAGGATAAGGACGATAGGTCGAGATTGCGAGTTGGAGATTTAAGGGACTCAACTCACAATGGACCTGAGGATCATGGACATGTCAGAGTTCGATGTCATCCTAGGGATGGATTGACCGACAAATTACGTATCGCATTCCATCGTGAGTGTAGGAGGGAGCCACGCCTACACGCAAGACGGTACTGTGTGGTATTTCGTGGGGACAACATGATATTTGCCCTGCACAAAGATACAGTTCAGTGTCAGGACACCACGGTCAAGGCAGCCTTACCCCGAGGACGAGGAGAGACCGGGACTTAGATCTACCTCGAGAGTATGCGAGTATGTGGATGTTTTTCCGCATATTTCCCGGACTACCTCCAATGCAGGGTAGTAGACTTCAGACGTAGTTACACCCCTGTGGCTTTACCCATCTCTATGACTTCACATGATGGCACCGGGGCTGAAGCCATAGAACTCGTAGTCCAAGAGAGTAAGAGTTATTGGACAAGGTTCATTAGACCGAAAGACTTTCACCATGGGCGACCGTTCTATTTGCGAAGATGAAGGACAAGACCCTTCCGATCGTGCATTGATTACCACCGCTTGAACCGGGTTAACATCAAGACCTGACTCCATTACCGAGGTGATCAGTCAATTTTGATCGCCAGAGAGGAGCGAGTTCACTTCTAAGATGTGACCTTCATTGGTTACCATCACCGAGAGTTAGGGATATAGATATCCCTAAGACACAAATATTTAGGACGCTGCTATGGGCACTTTGAGTGTTACTATGATGCCCTTTGACACGAATGCGCCAAAGAAGATTCATGGATCTCGCATGATAGGATATTCCAACCCTATTTGGGGATCAGTTCATTTAGTTCTACGGATGACATCTTGATCTACTCCCAAATGAGGAGCATGAGATCACTTGAGGATCGCTTTACAATATCGATGAGACCATCACCCAGACACCAAGTTTAGTGAGTTTCACATCGAGGTTATATTTCTTTGGGACACGGTGTCGCATCGAGTGTCGGGCCGACCCGAGAAGGTCGAGGCAATAATATCGAGAGACCGTCGGGCTCGAGATAATGAAGCTCGATCACCGGGTATGACAGAGATTCATCGAGGATTCTCCGTGATAGCAGCCGCTTATGACTAGGCTGATCCTAAGGAGGTCAAGTTTGATCGGGATGACCGATGCGAGGAGGCATTCTGCAGAGTCAAGAGTGCGACTTACTTCAAATCCCATCTTGATAGTTCATTGTGGACAAGGTACACAGCAGGTCAGATGCTCGAGAGCCGACATGTGTTTTTGATGCAAATGTGAGGGTAGTAGCTATGGTTCTCGGGCATTGAAGAATCACGAGCACAATTACCCCACACACGACTTCTGAGTCACGGCCGTAGCCTCGGGCCAAGATTTGGCGCCACTACTTATATGGCTGAGTTCGGAGGTGTGTACTCGCACCATAAAAAGTCCGCTATTTTTCACGCAATGCAAATTCCCAATACAGGCAACCAGATGGATGGAGTTCCTAGAGGGGATTATGACTCACTTTGCATTACCATCCCGTAAGGCAAATGCGGTGGCTGATGCACTCGGCCTAAGTCACGGTGAGCGTCAAGGTGATAGCTTCGATGGCGTATGCTCGAGACCGTGGGACGGCCGGGCTACAAAGACAATGAGCGCACTCGTGGTACCTTGGGGAGTTTAGTATACAATTCATCTCGTGAGCGTAGGATTGAGTCCCGCCACAGGACGCAGAGAGGTGTCCACGTGGACCGAGTACAGCCGCACGGGTGATTTGTATCGGATCAAGGTTTCACGAGATGGTAGTCTTCGATATAGGGGGACGGGTAGTAGTTCCCAGTTGACTTGAGAGAGGACTTCAGAGAGTTTCGCATCGCCTCGCATTTGTCATGGGGATCCGTGTGTGTGGTGGCACGAAGATGTACCTGTGATCTCGCCGCGCACTATCGAGTGGGATGAAGAGACACGTAGGGACTTTGTTCGACGACAACTCACATGTCGCCAGTGTTAAGGCTGAGCACCTGGCGCCAGGCTATCACCCATTGAGGATGAGTGAAGTGGGAGCACGCCACGATGGACTTTGTGACCGATTTTGCCACGGACGCACAGGCATGACGCAGAGATGGGTGATAGTGGACCGACTCACCTAAGTCATTTTCTAGCCGTATGGAAGACCTTCGCCTCGAGATTCTGCCGTTACATTCGAGAGATAGCTGTCCGGCTGGCTGAGTACCAAGATCCATAGTGCTCCAGATAGGGACCGAGGTTGATTTACACACCCTTTGGAAGAGTTTCCAAAAGGCTAAGCACACACCGACGATGAGTACAACGGCCCACCCTCGCATGCATGGTCGCCCGAGAGGACTATACAAAGATTAGAGACACGCCACGAGCATGCGTCCCTCGGATCATAAGGGCACTGAGGAGCATTTGCTCCTTAGTGGAATTCGGGCCGACAACAACAGCTACTGTAGCATACGCACGGCACCATATGAGGACTGTACGGGGAGGCCATGTAGATCACCAAGTATGTTGGACCGAGGTGGAAAGAGCTCCATCACCCGGTCCCGATCTGATTGGGGAGACACTTCCGAGAAGGTGAGCTTGACGGCCAACGCCTTTCACGACTCGTGAGCTTCGCGTAAGAGCCATGCGTATGTGCGACGCCGACCCCAGAGCCTGAGGTCGGGATCATGCCCTCAAGGTGATGCCTAAGAGGAGCGGGTCGCCCGACAAGAGCAGGAAGCCATCGCGAGGTTCATTGGGCCTTTCGAGATACTCAAGAGGATAGTCACCGCTGCATACCTACAATGTCGCCGTAAAGACGTCAAAAAATTCAACAGGTGTTTCACGCCTCCATGCTCTGAATATGTACCCGCATCCGGCCATGTGGTGGATCGGGGGACATCGAGTTGACACGGATGGACCTTCGAGGAGGGACCAAGAAAAGAATGCGGATAGTCGTGATCGTGTTTTGCGATGCAAGACCGCGAGGCTAGTGAAGGTACTGGGCTGAGGCACTATGGAGTGGAGGAGTCTACATGGGAGCGCGAGGACACGATGCGCCACTCATCCCTTCTGTTTAGGATGAAGGCAATGAATTTAGTCGCTTAGTATTTAAACAGATCACATGCATGGTGGTAGAATGCACGCTGTATTTACGTGATTGTTTGTAATTGTCCGCACTTCGACGAAATTCCTTGATAGGAGAATAAGACCCGAGAAATTCCAATTCTGGAAAAAGGGCAAAATCGTAATTTCGTTATTGCCAAAATAGTAATTTCTCGATAAAAATCCCGAAATTTATTCTTCTAGATCTCATGACGAATGGATTAGCACTTTGAATCGTCTCGCGAAATATAGCTAGCACGCAAAATTTCTCGTCGAATTCCTCAAAACAAATGAGCTTCCATTAATAATCTTTCAGCATCGCTACTGGTGCCGTATAACGATTTTCGTTACGACGAAAGTCATATATAACAAGTACTCATGTGCCATAAGTGGTATGAGTAGAGAAATGATGGAAATGGACGGCCGAGATAGTGCCGAATGTCAAAACTGGAGAAAGAAGGGAATTAATTAATTAAATTGATTAAATGAACTAAAAGACAAAACTGTCAACAGCGATTGTCTTCTCCAAAAGTTAAAAACACAAAAAAGTGAAATGGGAAAGGGAGAAACTTATGCTGAGTCATAGTCACGTTCTTTGCAGAGAGAGTGAAACTTCTCTCTAGAAATACGGGCGATCCGACCGTAGAAGGCCTTCTGACAAGAAGGAGAACCGCTCTTACGCGAGAGGGCTTCGTGGTACCGATTTAGGGAGTTTCCCAAACCCCGAGAGTGTGGGTTTCCCCTTACTTCATGCTTTATTCTCTTAAATACTTTGTAAATGTTTCTGAGTTGAATGAGGCCGTGAGGGGTCGCTTGATCGGTCCCAAAACTCGGACCTAATTGTTGGATTTATGGAATCACTTACAAATCGCGGATCGCCACTCGACCGTTTGGGTGTCTAAGGGTGTGATTCATGCCATGGATTGTATCAGGTTTGTGGCGTATACCGGAAATGGTCATGGAAATGCTGCTCACAAAGTGAACCAATGAATTGATGAGTGATGAACCGTGAACCCTAGGGTTTCCATCGTTCCTAGGAATAGTGACACCTAAAAAATCTATTTTCAGGTGAAATGTGCCTGGACGAGCGAGATTCAAATTGAATTACTGTGGTTCGATCACAAATTTCAAGTGAGCTAATTTTTATGTATGAATTGATTAATTACATGGCATGATTGTGTGATTGGATATTATGTGGATATGTGCATGTTTACATATTTGCATGTGATTAAACTGTATTGGAATTGGAATACATGCATTCCATATGCAATCGGGAACATTCTGTGACCATAGAGTTAGTGCATGATGAGTCTAGAGAAAATGGTTCGAGAGTAAATTTCTAAAATATTAATTACTCCGAGGGTAGTCCAACTAAATAATATCAATCGCTTCAGCCGACCACAATTGATATTCATCTGAGGGTAGTCCATTGTAAACAAATAATATATCAATCGCCGGAGCGTACCTCAATTGATATATATTCATCGGAGGGTCATTCATCAACTAACAAAACAACACCTCATACGAGGCTTAGGCGAGTGAGAGAGTCGGTGAGGACTCTTGGATCTCGAGTTGGGTCATATAGACATTCGCCAAGTAGGATCATGCATTTGCTTGAATGTATGTTTATTTTGGAACATTGCACTACACTTAGCGAGAGTAGCCCACTTAGTATATTCCAATTATCGAAAGCATTAGCTCACCCCGCTGGGAGGGATATTATTTTACAGCATGTGGAGCTGCAAGTAGGAGACGGCAGGCTTGTCTTAGAGGCCGTGATTTAGAAGAAAGCTTCTGGTGTGGCTTTGAGGGTTCTTTTGATGTTTACATGTATTAAAATTTGAGTATTTTAATATATGTTGTGTAAGAGTAAAACATTTGAACTCTTAGAACTATTGGATATAGTTGGTATTTAATTTGGGTATTGTAGTATGGGCCCAAGAGGCCGTTTTTATCCATATTTGTATCATGTGATTATATTGGACTGCTTGGGACAAATTTTTACCAGTGTCAGACTCGGGGTAGAGTCCCCCGTACAAGGAGACTCGCCCGATTTTCCGGGCGGCTTCTGCAACCCGACATCCACTCTGTATTCGCGGTCGACGGTAGTCAACTGACTCCGCTCGGGGCGCTCACACACGGCTATATGTGACACCCCTGCACCGTGGGGTCCCGCCGACCACCGAAAAACACGTGAATATCTGCGTCCCGATATTACACCCATACTTCATGTGTGTTGAGACTCATTGTGAAACCCGAAAATCCGAATTTTTAAAGTGGCAGAACGGTAATATCTCTAGCCAAAAATCGAATTTTTTTCAGATCCGGATGACCAAACGTACTTCATCGCTGGAATTGTCTCGCGAAATCAGCTACCGCCGACTCACAAATTCGAGATACCAAAATTTCACGCTCTTTGAGGCACCGAGTGCGACGCGTGACATGCGGCGTTTCGAAAGTGGCTCACATCAAGGGCACACATGTCAAGTCGCGCGAGCAAGCCTCAAACAATGAGCTCAAGTATGGGCTATAGGTGACATGTGACATGTGACATCATGTCATTGGAGGGAAATCTAGTAGAGATGGACAAGAGGATAAGTGGAAATCGTAAGAGCCTAAATGCAGAAATTGGACATGTGCGGTATGAAAGGACAAGCCTTAGCCCATTCGACCAAGCAAATTTGACGGGAGAAAAGAAAAGAGCAGAAAAGAAAGAGGAAGAAAAAGAGAGAGTTTTAGAGAGAGAGACTCCACCTTCTCTCTAAATTTCCCGATGATCGGACCGGTGGTTTTGGGCGGAGCAAGAGGAAGAGTTTATCCTCACAACAAGGGCTTCGCATAGAGACCAAAGTTGGGGAGTTTTGACAAAAACTCCAAGAGGTAGGGTTTTTTTTCCTACTTGGTTTAATCCTTGTCTAAGAGTCATTCAAATGGCATGGGTTGTGTGAGGCCGTGAGTGGTCAGTGGTGTGAATCGGTCCCAAGACTTTAGACAAAAATAGTAAAACACGGAAAATTCGACCTTCAAAAGGCATAAACGGTATCGTAAAATCCAAAATTTTTCGTATCTAGATGACAAACGGACTTCAACGCTGGGAATCTTCCTCATGAAATCTAGCTACCACGTCGAATTTCGTCGGTAATTCCAAGATGAAGATAGTCGAAATTACATTTTTCGAGGCACCATTTGTGGCCCAAAGCGTCGTGAAAAACGTGCTTCAGGCAGAGACATGATGACAAAGTCACATACTATATGTACTCATGTGACACATGTTGCTTGATTAGTGAGAGGATAAAATGAATGACCTAGATTTTGCCAAGTGTCAAAAATCAAGACAAAAGGACACAAGTGGAATTAATGAAAATGTTAATGAGAATGAGACAAAATAACAAATAGTCATCTTCTTCCTTTTTGAGCCAAAAAATGCAGCATAAAGAGCAAAAAGTGGGCAAGGAGTTAGATTTGTGATTTTAAAGAGAGAAGGAGCTCCTTATCTCTAGATTTCCATGTAATCGCTCGACCGTCTGCCTCTCGACGAGCAAAAAGTGCAAAGTCGCATCTACGCGCGTGGCTTCGCTGCGCGACATATCGATTTAGTGGAGTTCAAAAACCCAAGAGGTAGGATCTTTTCCTATGTGGTTTATTCTTTACAAGAGCCATGTTTATGGTTGGCGATATTCGAGGTTTGATTTAAATGCAAATTCACTTTCTCAAAACCTTTGAACTCAGTGGAGAAAATCCCAAATTTGGTGGCCGTGAACAGTGCCAACCCGAGGGTTTCACTGTTCACATGAATAGTGATGAGATTTTCCTGGTATGAAAATGTGTGTTGTAAGTGATTCAAAATAAATTGATTGTGTTTGCTAATTAGCTCATGTGAGCTAATTTTATGTTATTGATTGTGAATTTCGCATAACATGATTTATGTGGGATCAATTATGTTAGTATATACATGTTTTATATATTAAGCATTTAGCTCGTTGATCGGGTATCATGGTATCTGATATGCACCGGGCAATCTTTAGAATATATTAGGAGGAGTGCATGCATATGAAAAATTGAAAGAAAAACGAAAATATTTGTGAAAGGAATTCTCTAAATTTTCGAAGATTTTCCAAAGACCGTTTGAGAGTTGTCCAACCGCCATCTCGGAGGCGGACTCCATGATCAAGCTTTCAAGGAGAAATATCCAAACACCCGCCGAGTGGTCTTCAACAACAATGTATTTACCGAATTAAATCCAAGCTTTCGAGAACAAAAAGCTTTTGTTTTGAAAACTCCAGTAGATTTACCATTCTGGCTAGGCATATGTGAGGGAGCGTTCCAGAGGACTCTGACATGGGATTGATTATGTAGACATTCGAGTAGGTTCATGTAATTGCTTGAATGTGATTGTTTGCCATGGCATGTGCAGTTAGGTGGGGAGTAACCCATGAAATTGTCACACAGCTTGCTCACCCTATCGAGATCACTATTTCGTATGGGGAGTGTGCAACCCAGATCTACACTCACTAGAGGTCGCCATGGAAGAAATTTTCTGCCAGGATTCGGGGTATTCGCTTTGTGGCAAACATGTATCAAATTGTACATTTTGATATATGTTTGGTAAAGAGTAATTTATTAACTCGAACTATTATATATAGTTGATGTATTTCAAGGTATTAACGCAGCCCAAGTGACCATTATTTTACTCGCATGTGACCCCAGGTGGTCATTGCTGTAAAATTGTCAGACAAGTTTGTGGACTGGGTAGCTCCCCGTGATAAAGGAGACTCACCCGGTTTTCAGAGTGGTGATCTTGCTACCCGACATCCACGAGTATTTCACAAGCCTACTGGCAAGGTTGTCAACAAGCCCCTCGTTTTGGGAAGTGCCACAAATGCAGAGATGTCGAGATCGTTTCTGACACCGGGACTGATTTTCCTTTGACTACAAGTAATTGGGGTGTCCTTGTGTGCCATTTTTTTATGTGTTAGAGTTAAATGAATAATGGTGTTGGTTGTCTTGCCCTATGGGGAATGTTCGGTTGTGTTTTGAACCATGGGAGGTTGCTATATTGTGGTAGTACACATTAACCGAACTTTAGAACTGGTTTTTAGGTAGCAAATAAAGGGAATTTGGTAGTGAGGCCTTCAGGTAAATTGTAGCCACGTCAGTGAACTTGATGTTGTTTCTTTAATTTCAACGACTCAGAAATTTCAAGTTATGGTCCGGGCTTACTCCGTAACAGTCTAGGAAGGGTTGTCCCGTCGGGTCAGCAATTTCTTCGCCACTGGTCCCGCGCTCGGGTCGCGCCGGGTCACCCCTACGTCCGTCGTGGCCAGTGGTCGCATGAATCTCCAACTTCGTATAAGTCATAACTTTCGTCCAGAACTGACATTCCGTGCTCGTCCGTAGTCCGACATTCCCTTCCGGTGTTCTTGGACTCTGCGGAAATTTCGTACTCGTGGCACCCCGCGGAGGACATTACAATTAGGTCTAGTGTCTGGGCTGGTTAGCCACGTTAGTGTCGGGGGTCAGGGTAGGCTAGCCGGATGGGGTCACTCATTCATGCATGACTCCAACTTCTCGTATAGTTATAACTTCCTCTTCGTCCGAATTCTCGATTGTGTGTTCTCGACTCTACGGAAAGCCCATTGAGTCAAGATTGCATCTGGATTCCTTTGGAGGGCAGTGGGTGCTGGAGCTGGCCGGAAGGGGCGTTCGGGCAGGTCAGCTAGGCTGTCCGGGTAAGGTTGCCTAGTCATGTGTGACCTCCAACTTCGGAAGGTCATAACTTCTTCGTCCGAATTCTGACATTCGCGTTTTTGACTCTGCTGGAAAGCCCATTGATCCAAGATTGCATCCAGATGCTTTGAGGGTAGTGGGCCGAGCCGCGGAAAGGGGCGTTCGGGCAGGCCAGGCCGTATGGGCAAGGCTTCTAGTCATGTGTGACCTCCAACTTAAGGTCATAACTTCTTCGTCGCACTCCACTGCGTTCGGACTCTACAAATCCACACTGAGTCAAGATGTCACCTGGATGCCTTTGGAGGGTAGTGGGCTTTGGAGCTGGTCGAAAGGGCACCGGCGTGTCGTAGGTCGCTCAGGTAAGTGTTATTTGTCATGTGTGACCTCCAACTAAGGTCATAACTTCTTCAACCGAACCCGATTGTATGTTCTAGACTCTATGGAAAGCCCATTGAGTCATGATTCCAACCTTATTTCTGTGGAGGGCAGTGGGTTCTGGAACTGGCCGGAAAGGGGCGTTCGGGCAGGTCAGGTAGGCTGTCCGGGTAAGGCTACCTAGTCAGACCCCTCCAACTCTAAGGTCATAACTTTCTGGTCCGAACTTGATTCAGTATTCTTGACTTCATGGAAAGCCCCATTGAGTCAAGATTCTACGTAATGTCTATGGAGGCGAAGTGGGTTCCCGTGAGCTGGCCGGAAAGGGGCGGCTCGGGCAGTCGCAGGTCGTCCCCAGGACCGCCTAGCCGCGCAGGTGACTTTAAATTCCTCGAAGGTCATAACTTCTTCGTCCGAACTCCGTTTTGGGTGTTCTTAGACTCTATGGAAAGCCCATTGAGCCAAGATTTCATCCATGTTTCTGTGGAGGACATTGGCCAATCAAGCAGGTTATTTCTAGCTAGTTAGGTTGTGTGTTATGGCTTGTATGAATTATATGCAGTGTGAATATGACATCTTAATGTATGTTGTATGATGTATTAACATGGGTCGGCATCGAGGGAGTAAATTCATTATATGGTATCAATTATAATTATCCATGGTATGTTGAGGTTTCTCGTTAATATATTTATGCATGCTTGATATATTAACACGTATGATGATTGTGGATAAATTGGGTTAGTATATGCATGATTAATATATTAACATGAATTGTTGTGAAATGGCATACTGCATTTCATATGCACCGGGGAACCTAGAGTAATAGTGTGAGTAAGACCCGAGAAATTCCAATTTCGAAAATGGCAAAATCGTACTTCAGCCCAAAATTGTAATTTTTGTTAAAATCTGAATTTATTCTAGATCTCGATGATGAAACGAACTTCACTGCTGGAATCGCCTCCTCGCCGAAATCTAGCTAGCAAGTAAAATTTCAGAATCTTCACACAGCCTTTTAATTTACACGTTTTCGAGGCACGCTGCCGAGTGTCGTGTGTGAAATGATTTTACGCTACCGAAAGTCACATATAACACGTACTCATGTGCCTTCAGTGGCATTAGTAGAGAAAGTATGAAAATGGACGGCCGAGATAGTGCCGAATGTCAAAACTGGGAAAAGAAGGACATAGATGACATTTTTTAAATCTTAAATATGAAAAGGACAAAGTTCAAATAGTGGTCTTTCTTCCTAAGAAAAGACCAAAACGTGGGAAAAGAGGGGTAGGGGAGGGGGAACGACAGAGGTGAGAGAGATATTTTGTTTAGAGAGAGAGAGTGTAATCTCTCTCTAAAATATCGCGTGATCTCGACCTGTCGGCGCCTTTGCAAATAAGAAGGAAACCGCTCTACGCGGAGAGGCTTCACGTGGTACGGATTTAGGAGTTTCAAATCCCGAGAGGTAGGGGTTTCCTACTTGGTTTGTATACTTTATTTAAGTGTTTTTCAATGTTTCTGGCTGCGTGAGTTCTCCTCGAATCCATTGCTTCGACGGCTCCAAACCTTTGGAATTGAAATGTTCGATTTGAGACTCCACGAATAGTCCGTGACGCTTGTACGTGACTGCTTAAGTTAAATGTGTGATGAATTATTCAATAAATCATATAATGGTTTGTTTGAGCCTGAAATGGTCAGGAAACCCGTTCACCAAGTGAACCGATAAATCAGGCTTTGAAAGGAACAAGATCTCCGAAGTTTTATCGTTCATTTGAAACAAGATTTTCAAAAATATATTTTTGTGAAAATATGTGTTTGGTCGAAAGTGGATTTAAATTAATTGCTTCGGTTTGATCACAGCCCAAGTGGAGTTAATTTGATGTATGAAAATGAGAATTTGTATTTAGACATGATTGTGTGACTGATTGTTTTGTAACATATGCACATGTTTATATATTTACATGTGAATTAGACTGTATTGAATTGGCATTACATGCATTCCATATGCATCGGAACACCTTAGGACTATATAGGAGTGAGTGCATGAGATGAGTATAGAAAACGGGTTCTGGAGGGTTGTCTAAAAATGTTACCATCTGGAGGGTACCCAAAACTAAAAATATCAATCGTCGGAGACGACCCAATTGATATACATTGGAGGGTAGTCCACAAATAATATATCAATCGTCGGAGAGGCCCAATTGATATATACACATCGGAGGGTTGTCCACAAACTAACAAAACAATAATTCTCATACGAGGCTTAGGCGAGTGTGAGAGAGAGTCGGTGAGGATTCGGGATCTGGGTTGGTCATGTAGACATTCAAGTAGGATCATGCATTTGCTTGAATGTATGTTTATTTTGGAGCATTGCACTGCACTTAGGTGGAGAGTAGCCCACTTAGGGCGATTCCACTATTGAGCATTAGCTCACCCTATCGAGGGATATTATTTTACAAGTACAGGGAGCGTGCGAGGGGACGGCTCGTCCTAGGGACTGAGGATTAGAAGAAAGCCGGGTTGTGGCTTTGATGATGTATACATGTATTAGAACTCGTTAAGTTTAATGTATGTGTTGTATAAGAGTAAAAACATATTAACTCTTGTAACTATTGGACATAGTTGGTACATTGATGAGTATCGGTTTATGGGCCCAAGAGGCCATTTTTATCCATGTATATATCATGTGATGGATATATTGCACTGTTTGGGACCGGTATATGCAGGTACTGTATTTGGGTAGAGTTCTCCGTACAAAGGAGACTCTGCCCGATTTTCTGAAGTGGCGTCGGGTAACCCGACATCCACTTGTATTCCGTGTCGACGGCAGCCAACGGACTTCGACAAAAAGTCGCTAAAGGAGTGCATGACATGAAAGAAAAAGGAAAATGGTTGTGAAAGGAATTTCAAGGGAAGATTTTCCGAAGAATTGCCTTGGAGAGTTGTCCAACAGTTCATCTCGAGGCTTAATTCCATGACTCAAGTCTGCCTGAAAATGATCCAGCAATTCGCCTCGGAGGGTAGTCCAATATATTTACCGAAACTCGGTATGAGGTTTTCAAGAACAAAAATCTTTTTGTTTTGAAAACGATGTTTTTCTCACATTTGGCTTAGGCATGTGTGAGGGAGTCAGTGAGGGCTCGAGACATGGGAGTGGGTGGGTCACATTCTCATCCATATCATGTAGACATTTGATTAGGAACATATATGTTTTGTGTAACGCTCCGTCTCGAGAGGGTGTACGGTATGTGTAACCGTATGTGCACCAAGGGCTTCCTTAATTATTTTAGTACCATAATAGAATTTTTGAAAGTTGTTTTAAGGGTGAAATTATAACCTTTTCAAAGAATTGTGGCACTTTTGCAATTAAGGAAAGTGGAGGGGTGAAATTCCAATTATGGAATTAAAAAAGGATAATAATAATAATAAATTACCATAAGGGTTCAGAGAGCCTAGAAAATTCTCTAGATCTCGGATGACCTAAATGGGACTACGCCGCAAATTGCCTCTTCACAAATCTAGTGACCCAGAAAAATTTCATTGAATTTTGAGACAAATGGAATATTATAATTTCGGGTGATAAGTTGTCAATGACTTCAGGGACGAGATTTTTATAAAAATCTTGGAAGTCAGGAAATGGCTTTATCTAAGTTCATTTACAATAAAGTAAACTGAAAAGAAATAAATTTTTTCGAGGCATAAATGAACCTAAATGAGGCAATAGAAGCCATTTATTTAAATAAAAATAATAATAATTAAAGAAAAAGATAAAAAAAAAAAAACAAGAACGTGTGACTTCCAATACGCATGAGAGTGCGTGAGGTGAGAGATTTTTTTAATTCTTTCTTCTCTTCAAGGCTTCTTTCTCGCATTTACTGAAATCACTGTAGATTTTCGTCAGAGCGTATCACAAAGTTGGTCTACGCGACGAGAGCTACGTGTAGGTACCAAAAGCTTACCATTCGGCAAACTCCAAAAGGTAGGGAATTTTCCTACTTGAGTTATTTTTAGCCTAAATGCTATGTAATGGCTTAAAAAAAATTTTGAGGATGTGAAAGGTCATAAACTTCAGTCCCAAAATTTTTAGACTGGGTTTAGGAATGTTTAGGAATTTCAGACCGTGTTCGATAGTCCGCCGAATTTCGCAGATCAACGCTGACGCCGTTGAAATTTTGTGATTTTATTTCCGATAGTTCCAAATATACAAATTTCTGTAAATATTTTTGGGTGTTTTTAGACTCTATGGAAAGTCCCTTAAGTCAGAAATATTTCAGAAACTGACCAAAATGTGTAGGGACATTTTGGTCAATTCACATCATATTATCGATGTCCTTATCGAATGGGACTAGTAATGCAGTTTTGTTAGAATCCGCTCGTTTCAATATAGTCGCTGAAAAAGCCTGGTATGTTTTATGGTTAAAACGCTGAACTGAGGGCAAGTATTCTCTCCTCTCTAGTTTGTATGGATTGTGTACGTGATTGGAGCATCCGACGATAATCTAGAGTGCTTAACAAGAATTTAAAGAAATTAGTCAAGAAAAAGGTGAGTACTCAAAATCATTTTAGAAAACGAAAGTGTTTAAATTACAAGTTTGTAAAGTGCTTTGAAAATACAATGAAGAGTGTTTCTTTTTTACCTCCCACTTGTTATACTGTAAAGATAAACTACTTAAGAAACAATTTATTCTGTTTAGCAAAAACCCTAGACATGGATAACCAGCTTCTGGCCGATGTATCTCGGATTCGTACATGGTTATGGGTCATTATGATTCACCATATTGCCCGGTCGGCAATTGGGGGTTAGATATAGTATATATTTATATAGTGAGCTGCTCCTCGCACATTCGGTATATAGATAGTTGTGGCGCCTCGACATAGTACATGGTGATGAGGTGTTTGTTTCGAGGTTCCATCATCGGGCATTTTGGTTCCAAGGTTCCATTATGCTTATAGGAGATCCCGCGCCGTGTTCACCCGTACCATATTAGACAGAAAAGTTCCAGGTTCACGCATCGATGCCAAGTTCCAAGTGGTTCCGCGGCATCATGTCTAGAGTATTTTAAATGGGCCACGTTGGCTGGTACTTGATTTACAACATAAAGACTTTCGATATTAACCACCTCATCGAACACAAGAAGAAATAGTTTTCTTAAATGGTTTTCATAGCAAAACTCGGTTTTACTCATTAATGAAGCTTTACAACCATTTATGCATATTTTCATATTAGGGAGGTAACAGCGTACATCAACATTTAGAACTTATAGTACTCACCTATCCCATTTGGCTCACGCTTGTTTTTAAATACTTTTAAAGTGTGTTGAAGCTTAAGACCTTCGTGATCCTCGCCGTAGACGTTGTGTTGTATTTATATATAAGATAAGGTGTAAAGTAAACTTAGTAAAAGTTAAATGTGACATTTTGTATGTATGTAAATATCTTTTGTAAAATATGCATGCATGATTGAAAACAAAGGCGAAGTGAAATTATGTCGATTGATTTCTTATCTTATACTTTTGATGAGGACCAGAGGTTGTCCTTATGGTTGTAGTTGGATTTTTGAAAATATTAGAGTGTATTTTTTTATACAGGTGATTTATTTCGCTTAAATCAATCGCAGCCGTTATGCTGGATTTTCGTTAAATCTAAAGGTGTGATTTTTGATAGAAAAGTGGAAAATTTTTATAACTCAACGCTTTTCCAAAGACGCTTTTACAAGAGTTTTAACGGCTTAGCTTCAAGGAAAATCCTCTTGTCACGAGCGAGCTTGGATGGGAGGTTACTCAGTGGAGTTGCGGGTACCCCCGTCAATAGGAAGGTGAGTTTCTAAAATTTAATTTTCCTGCCTTACAAGCTGTCGTGTCGCTTGGCCGAAACCCGTATAAAATTTTATTTTCTAAACTTATGATTTTATACCTCGCAAGATATCAACTACATATAGGGCAAGTCCCAAAACCCGTGAACATACTCATACTTCTAAAATATGGCAACCACAACACTTCTTCAAAAGAGCCTCAGGCTCATCACATTTTCATAAAACAAAACTATGTACACAAAAAGCATGCAAAAGTTAACCATAATGTTTAATGTATTTTCTAACAAAAAGTTAGTTACATTTTCTTACAAATATATACAATAGTGAGTAAATAAAGTACATATAACTAAAAATCGTGAGACTCTCGATATGCCTCCCAAATGTCCTACGCACTGCACCTGAAGCATAATATTTAAAACAGAAAAATAATGAGCCAAAAGAGCTCGCGAGTGTATGCTTGCAAAATGCTGTTTCTTTCTCGAATGTCTAAAAATGTAAAACGATCTTTACAAAACACTTTCAAAACCTGCTTGCTTTGTTATCAAAGTTTCTAAAGCTTTTAAAAATCATTATTTCTTATCAGTGGCTCCATTTTAAGCCGTATGTAAAATGCTAGTTATAATGATCAAACCACTGAGGCCTTTTCTTGCTTGTCAGACCGTAGTAAACACGGAAACTTGTACTCCAATCACGTCGGAAAGACCTCGTGTCCACATCACCTATTCCGGCAAATATGGTAGAATGCTCCATCACCGTGCACAAGCTAGCCTCACTAACCCTATACCCAAGATGTGCCAATGATCCTCCCTCTAATATGTCATAATGCATGAGCTAAGTTTGCCAACTGTGCAAAGATAAATGAAATGCAATCATGTCTTAACTCAAGGTAACGCATTTTAATACCTTTCGACCGTAATGCTTGCTTAAGACTAAAAATACTTTAAGGCCTAACTTATAAAATATGCTCTGCTTGCTTGCTCGCTGTTTAATAAATCATATTGTTTGGCTTTATAAAATATGGTTTAACAAATCAAAACCATAGCGACGCACCCCCTTCCCAGTGACGTGAAATCTCGGGTAACTCCACAAAGAACCTCCCCCAAGCCGCCGACCGACAAGTTACCATGAAGCTGTCGTTAAAATCGCTGAAACCGTATTTGGAAACGCGGGTTATAAATTTTTCACTTTTCATCAAAATCACACCTTTAGATTTAACTAAAACCGCGAAGATAATGACCGCATCTGCGGTCAAGCCCAAAATACAAAATCACCGTATAAAACAAATACACTCCCAATGTCAAATGTCCACCATAACAATAAAGGACCTTTGGTCCTCATCAAAATATAAGATGGGGCGATCAATCTAATATAAGTTTATCGCAACCTGCTTTTTCTCAAAACCATGCATGCATATTTTACAAAAAAGATATTACATATACAAAATGCCAAGATTTTAACTTTTCTAGTTTTAATACACCTTATCTTATATATAATCACAACACAGCGTCAGATTAAGTGATCCTGAAAGATCTTCGCCGCAGACTCCGCACCTGAAAAATTATTTTAAACACAGAACGTGAGCCAAACGGGCTCAGTGAGTACTATAAGTTCTAAATGCGGTCGTCACGCGTTGTACCCTCCCAATATGAAAATCGGCATTTAAAATGGTTGTAAACCGTTTATGAGAAATCGAAGCTGCTGGCGAAACTATTTCAAAATCGCTCAAAACTATTTTCGCCGTTGAAATCAAGCTTCAAGCATCAAAACCGCTTCAAAAATATCACGGCCGTAAACTGCCGCTAACAAAACCGCTCAAAAAATCCAATTTGCCGAAAAACCGCTCAAAACTATTTCTACCGCCAAAACCTGCTTCAAAGGTGGTTAATATCTGAAAGTGCTTATAACGTGAAATCTGGGTACCAACCATCGTGGCTCATTTCTCTCGAATACTTAGACGTGATGCCACTTAACCCCAACTCGCATCGTAGTGAACCTCTAACAATTACTCCTGGGCTAAGATGGTCCCAAGTGAACACCAAGGATCTATATAGCATAATGGAACCTCAGATCAAAATGCTCGGCATGAAACTTTAACCAACACCTCATCGCTATGTACTAAGTCGGCTAACTATATACCTCGACGTGCGCAGGGCGACTCACTATATAAATATATACTGATTCAACCCCCAATTGCCACTGTGCAATATAAAGTTAGTCATAATATCCCATAACCTTGGCCATGCACAATCCGAATACATCTGACTGAAATCGAGTCGTGCTATCTAAATGGGTTTTGCTAAACTAGGTTTAAAACCTGCTTCTTAAATAACAACGAACTTTTCTCACTGAAAGTATAACAATTGGGAGGTAATAAAAATGCTTTATAAATCTATATTTCAAAGCACTTTACAAACTTGTAATTTAAACACTTTCTATTTTAGAAAATGATTTCAGTACTACCTTTTTCCTCGACTAATTTCTTTTCTTTTCAAATCTTGTCAAGCACTCAGATTCTCGTCGGATGCTCAATTGCTCATTAATAATCCATACATACAAATTACCAAAATGCTTTCCTCGCTCAACGCTTTAACCAAACATACACAGGCTTTCTATAACTATATCGAATCTAACTGACATTCTAACAAAACTTTACGTGTTAGTCCTATTCGACATGACATCGATAATATGATGAAATTGACCAAAATGTCTATACACATTAAATGCCCCATAAAACTAACTGCTTAGCCATCAACTGGATACTTGGCGGACTTTCCATATAGTCTAAAATAATTCCTAAACATTTCCTTTCAAAATTTGGCCCAACTGGTCTCGACTACAATCCCCGAATTTCAATCAAAACTGGCCCATAAACAGCCCCATATCCAGCCATTCCGACCGTCCGAACATCTCCAAAAATTCTAAAAATTCCCAAACTCGGCCTAAAATTTGACTAAAGTTTACGACTTTTTACGAAGTCTTCCAAGAGTACTGCCATTATATAACCTTTAGGCTTGAAATAACACAAATAGGCAAATTTTCTACCTTTTAAAGTTTGACAAAAGGCTAAGATATTGGTACCTATGCGTAGCTCTCTTCGCGTATACCAATTTTGCCTTCTGCTCCGACGAACGCCTACGGTCCGATTTCCGTAAATCTGAAAAAGAACGAAAAGAAGAAAATATAAAAACTCGCCCTCGCCTCCCTCTCGCTTCTCACCGTCCGCTCCCAGAAGTCATCCCTTTTTTTTTTTTTTTAATTACATATTTTTCTTTAATTATTATTCTTACTATTTAGATAAATAATTTCTATTGCCCCATTCGAGCTATTTTCATCCCCGAAAATTTTATTTATCATAATTGAATATTCTTTAAATATTTGTCATTTTCGTGATTTTCTAAAATCTGCTGTGCTTCACCCAAACCCGGGTTTCGCTGTAGGGCCTGCAGAAAAATATTCCGACTATCTCTAATTTAACGAAACTTTCCCTCGGGTTACTAGATTTCTCGCGAGATCTAACTTAACGGCACAAATTAAGCCATTATCCGAGATCTAGAGAATTCGAGACTTCCCTCGAACTATTTTGGCAATTTATTATTATTTTACTATTTAACTTCCATTAATATACTTTCGCCTCCACTTCCCTTGACTACAAAAGTGCCACAATTCTTTGAAAACTTTAAAATTTCACCCTTAAACCAATTTTCAAAATTCTATTATGGCACTAAAATACCAAGAAAGCCCTCGATGCACATACGATTACATAAGTGTCGTACACCCTCTCTTAACGGCGTTACAAATCCTCCCTTCCTTAAAGAACATTTCCTGCCCCTCGAAATGAACAAAACTAATATAAAGAGGATACCTTAATCGGAAAACAACTGAGGATATTGACTGTGCATCTGAGCCTCTGACTCCCATGTAGCCTTCTTAATCCCATGATTCCCCCATAAAACTTTGACTAACGGAATGACCTTATTCCGCAAAATCTCAGCTTCGCGATCTACTATCCGCATTGGCCGTCCTTATAGGTCAAATTATCCTTAGTTCACCGGCATCTATATTATGGAGATCTTAGAATGGTGACAGGATGGATACATAAACATTATGAACTGAATAATCACCCTGAAGGGCACCTATATGCTACCGGTCCCACTGCACACCGTATGACTTATGCGTATTTGGGCTCAGCTCCGCTGCCTTCCAAATATGGAACACCTTTCCAAAGGGGAAACTTTGGAGGTGCCACCCTATCGCCCACCTTAAATCAGAGATCCTCACGCGCTGTGTCCGCATAACTTTTCTCGTCTCGCCCTCGCCATTCGAAGCCCCGGGTTTCTCGACAATCTAGATCTTTATCTAAGGTAATCAGACTAACTCCCGGGGCTCCATCGCCTCCTCTCCTACTTCATCCCAACATACGTGGAGCACGACACTTCCTACCATACACGCTTCAAATGGAGCCAGCGCCAAGTACGGATTGATAACTATTGTTGTGTTTAACTCCATCGAGAGATAAATGCATATCCCAACTTCCCTCACAGAATCCAAGGGGTCAGATTTTCCCCGCGGCTTCTGGTGCTCTGCCTTTACCTGCTGACAGGTTAGGCATCTGGATACGAAATCTGCAATTTCCTTTTTCATGCCCTTCCACCAATAATGCCCTCGCAGCATGATACACTGCGCTACCAGGATGCATGGCATATGCCGAAGAGTGAGCCCTCCATGATTTCCTTTAGTTCACCTATTTCAGGTGTACACACATTCGATTCTAACCATTACGCCATCGTTCCTGGATCTGGAACTCCTGGTTTCCTACCACCTCACCCGCCTCAACTTAATCATCTTCCAAACCCGCCCACCTCTCTTCCTCGATCCGATCCACAAGAAGAGGATCGAACATAAATGATAACAACAAACCCCAGACAACATTCAGAATCGAACTCCCAAAGATCTCAACTCTATCAACAATGGGAGATATACTGTCTGCAGATAAGCATAGGAACCCTCCGGAGCTTCCGACGGCGCACGCCACTACATTGGCCTTCCTGATGGTTTACTCTCTATCAGGCAATCATAATCCTCTTAATCAACTCCGACCACCGTGGCCTTAAGTTAAATCTTTACGGTAAAGATATATTTCTGGAGCTCTTATGATGGTGAAGATCGGCCAGAACACCATATGAATGTGTCTCGGATCTTTGTAGCGAAAACCATGCTCTTTAGTTCCCCAAATCATGAATTCGGGTAGTTGCGACCGTTAGTAACAGCGATGGGCTTATAAGCTGTTATCACTCTACCATCCTGCATCAACCACCCTAACCTACACAGTGCGGAGGCATCACTATATACCATAGTCCTTTACCGGCGGTAGTGCTAATCTTAGGTACATCGTCCAGTCTCTGACTCCATAGCTATCTTGTGGGCATCCGACCACTCGAATTTCGAATCCTCTTTGATAGATTGGTGTGATGTTACTATCTTGAAAATCCCTCAAACAAATTTCACGTAATATTACCACCAATCCAAAAGCTGAGCAGAGCTTTTATTTGTGGGCGCCCGGTTACTTATAGCTTCAATCTTCGAGGATCAGCGCTAATACCTTGTTTGAAATATGGCGCGGCCCAGCTATTTGTCAGCCAAAGCGCACTTACTAAATGCGTATAAGCGGCGCTCTCAGAATCACGGCTCATGTGTAGAGATGCTGCATCATTCCTCATTTGCTTTGATACACTAGAATGTGTCGACTGAATCTGATCACAAACTTATCTAAATCTGGATGAACATACATTCATGAATCCATACGGCTTGTAATTTAGACATTTTATTGTTAGAGTATCTTGGAACTCTGTTGGCCGTATCTTGTCTGATGGATGTAAAAACATCATTTCTCCGGACCTCAGTGATGTGCTTGGTGCAGATAATCTGAAGTGTAAGAATCATGCGCGTTTGGTATTACAGGCTGAATCCAGCATCTCTGAGGCGGGATGCGGTTGTGTTGTCTTGGGTTAATTTGTCATGTCACCACAGCCTTCAGCTTCCATCTTTCTTCTTCTTTACGAAGAAGAAGCAGAGCTCCCACGGTGAGGTACTATAAATTCCGGATGAAACGCGGCAGCGATTCCTCCGTTGCCCGATTCTTTCGACTCTGTGTGTGCATTGGCCATGGAGAATGGATATGAAACGGTCTGGAGCTAGTTCAATACGAACTTTATTTCTCTATCAGGGGTAAGCTTTGAAATGCTCATCGGAAGAACATAGGAACTCATCTTTGACTGTGGGATGTGTTTGGTATCACTCTTTGTCTCTGCATCCACGCTGTGATGACAACACTGCGGCGACATACAAACATTTTGAAGCCAGTCGCGGCATTAATGAGACCAGGGCGATCTCTCTTGATTCAGAAATATACTTTGGTTCTCTGGCGAACCAATCTTACTTCAACTGGCATAGCGATCTACAGGGTGGCTCTGGCACGGATAACCGATCCATACCCGGTATATCAAATCAGGATGCACAACAACGCTGGTATTTGAAAAATCCTTATTGGATCACCAATATACACGGGGAACTATCCTTTTTGGGATATCATAGTATCCCCATTAGATACAGAAACCACCATCGACCGTCATAAGGCGGGATTCATCGGGTCCTCTGGGATGATCTTTGAAATAGTGAATAGGTGGCTCTTTTAAGATTGCGATATATAATCATGATCGTGGCCCGAAATCTATCTGGGTAATCACGTCTAGTGATGTCACCTCCTCTTTGGTAATATTGTGTATGTAAATACTGAGCTGATGGGTGCCACTACGAATACGGATGTCGAGTCTGCCCTTGCCTGCCTCCACACACCCACCTACTAAAACACCTCTCTACACCGGGTGTTGTCTTTGCTACCTCTTTTTGAACCTGGCTGGCCCAGGACAGTGACCTTTGGGAGCAAATCTCTTGTACCTACCTGGGAATTATTCTCTCTCTGACCCAATCCCACTAACTGACAGATGATCTACGATAAAGTGACCACACTTGCATGATGAAACATCTGTCTCATTATCCCTGCACTCTCAGAATGCACTCCTAAAACATATGAGGCATAATGGAAAAAATGATCTCACGGAGGGGGTGATACCTCTGAGGCTGCTGGTGATGACGGATCCTAATTTGATCATACTCCTCATCCCGAGCCTGTATTTGACCACTTCTTTCTGCTTTTAACTTACTAAGCAGGCGACTAGTGTCGGCCAGCTAATGTTGGGAGGCACCTCTCTTCTTGTCAGCGCCTGAGTTAAACCAACTGCACGATCCTTTCCACTTGGTGGCAGCCACCAGTTTTCATGGTACCTTTGCTTCCTTTCAAGTTTCTAAAACTTTTCATAAACTATTCTTGCTTTTTCTTTTAATCTATTAACCAGGAAACACGTATCTCTAAGTGCCGGTCTGGAAGAACCTGCAGTGTCCATGCCTTTTGTAATTGTCTGGAAAAGACCTCATCATACCTCCTGTATAATAGCTAGAACACTAACCTATCAACCATAAGTACCCTCATCAAGTTTTAACTCTGTTTGAGCACGTTCTATCATGCCCCTGCATCTTACGAAGATAAAGTGTCGTGGTGTGACTGTAACAATCGTATAACTGATCCATGTCATCGAGTACGCCTTAGTGCGACTCAGACGTGCAGAGCACCGTTGGGTGACATCTGTGCTGAATCTAGGGTGTGCTCCAGGCCTCCTCTGGGGCGGGCGCCTCAGGTGAGGGGTGTCTTTGAATGAGCCCTCAGGGCTGTCGGAGACCATGTGCCTTGGGCTCAAAGAAGTTAAAGATTGGTGACTTTTGATCATTTTGATCCGTGTGCGGTTTGGCATGAAACGTATGGTTCTGATAGGAAAATCTGTTATAAAATAAGTGGTGAAATCGTGAAACGTCGCGAAAAAGCAGGTGAACTATCGCCTAAGCGCTCGATCTCCCGAGCCGTGGACCGCTTCCCTGGTGGCGAGCTCTGGCGACGTCCCGTAACCTCCCGGCCAGCTGCTCGATGCGAGTTGCCATGTGAAGTGTGGATTCTGCTTCTTTGGCTGTGTTTGGGCGTGGGTTATAAAATTTTTCACTTTTCTATCAAAATACTTCCTTTTAGATTTAATGAAAGTAGGCGGCACCATGCCGCGATTGAATTGGCTTAATACAAAATCACTGTATAAAACAAGAGCCGCCATGTTTTCCAAATGTCCAATTATAACAATAGCTGACCTTAATCTCATCAAAATATAAGATAAGTGGATCAATCAATATAAGTTTATCGCAACTGCTTTTCTTTCAAACCATGCATGCATATTTTACAAAAAGATATTTACATATACAAATGCCACATTTTAACTTTTTCTAGTTTTAATTACTAATCTTATCTTATATATAATCACAATACAAACGTTTAGACAGAGGATCCCGAAAGATCTTTCGCTTCAAAGCACTTCAGACCAAAATTATTTTTAAAATGTAAAAACTCGTGAGTCAAACGGGTCGCTGGAGTACTATAAGTTCTGAAATGCGCCGTCACTGCTTCAGACTCCCAATAAAGTGAAACTGTATTAAATGGCTGTAAAATCAAGGCGAGAAACCGCAGTTTTGCTATGAAACGGCTCGAAAACCGCGTTCAAACTATTTCGCTGAAACTGCTTCGCATCGAAAAATCGCTCTGAAAATATTTCGCCACGAACCGTTTCGCATCAAAACTGCTTCCTAAAACTCAATTTTGGTCATTGAACCTGCTCAAACTATTTCTACCGCCGAAACCGCTTCAGCAGGTTAATATCCGAAAGCGCTATACTCCAGAATCAAGCATCAACCACCGGCCTATTTAAATACCCTAGGACGCGGATGCCACGGACTCCTGAATCCGCATCAGAGGTGAACCTAACACTACCCGGCTAAGATGGTCCAAGGAACACGCGGGATCTATATATAATGGAACCTCTGGACTAAAATGCCTTGATGGAACCTCGAACCAACACCTTTCATCGCTGGTTCGTAATTAAGTCGCGCTTAACTATGCTACCTCGACGTGCAAGAGGGCTAATTACCATATAAATATATACTGTATCTAACCCCAATTGCCGACTGCAAGAGCAGTTAGTCATAATATCCCATAACCTGCTACGCCATTAACTAAATACATCCGACTGAAACCGAGCCAGGTAATCTAGGGTTTTGCTAAACTAAAGCCAAATCAAGTTTCTTTAACACTAAATCGAATCCTTTCACGTGAAATATAACAATTGAGTACAAAATGCTTTATAAATCTATATTTTCAAAGCACTTTACAAACTTGTAATTTAAACACTTTCATTTTAGGAAAAATGATTTCAGTACTCACCTTTTCTCGACTAATTCTTTCTCAAACTTTGTCAAGCACTCTAGATTCGCTTGATGCCCAACAATTGCTCACACAATCCACAAATTACGAAATGCCCCTCGCCCAACGTTTTAACTGCAAAACATACGTGGCTTCTATAACCAGGTCGAATCGAACTTCTCGATTCTAACAAACTTTGATGCAAGGCCTCCATTCGCATATGGACATCGATATCATGAGGAAATTGACTAAAAATGTCCACACACATTAAATGCCCCATAAAACTATCCTGTTTGAATAACTTTGACTTAAGGGACTTCTTCCATATAGTCTAAAATAATTCAAACATTTCTCAAAATGCCCAACTTGTCCGACTTAATCAAATTTTAATCAAACTGCCCATAAATGGGGCCCCAATTCACCTATGATCAGTTCGAACACAAATTTAAATTTAAAATTCCTAAACTCGGGCCTTAAAAATTTTGGGACTAAAGTTTACGACTTTTACTAGTTTTAAGAAAATTTCAAGCCATTATATAACCTTAGTTTGAAATAAATACAAATAGGCAAATTTTTCTACCTTTTAAAGTTTGACAAAAGGCTATGACACGCAGACTGCGGTGCAGCCTTTCACAGATACCAATTTCGCTTTCCGTCCAACACGCTCACTATCCGATTTCAGAGATCCGAGAAGAACGAAAAGAAGAAAATATAAAAAATCGCCACGCCTCTCCTCGCTTCTCACCGTCCGCTCCTTTTTTTTTTTTTATCCTTTTTTTTTTTAATTATTATTATTTTCTTAATTATTCTACTATTTAGATAAATAATTTCTATTGCCCTATCTTAGCCCATTTCCTATCCCGGAAAATTTTATTTATCATAATTGAATATTCTTTTAAATATTTATGTCATTTTTCGAGACACTTTTTCTAAATCTGCTTTCTGTGTTTCTTACTCTAAACCTGTCGCTTAAATCGAAATATTCCACTATCTCTAATTTAACGAAATCTTTCTCGGTTACTAGATTTCATGAGACGACCCTAATTTGACAAATTGCTTGGTCATTATCCGAGATTCAGAGAATTTTCGTGACTTCCTCGAACTATTTTAATTTATTATTATTATTTTGTTATTTAACTTCCATTAAATATATTCGCTTCTCCACTTCTCTTAACAAAGTGCACACAATTCTTGAAAACTTTAAAATTTCACCCTTAAACCAATTTTCAAAAATTCTATTATGATACTCAAAATAATTCAAGAAAGTTCTTGATGGCCATACGATTACATATACTGCACTCCTGCAACGCATATAATAAGCTTTAAAATATGGTTTAACAAATTAAAACCACAGTTTTTAAAATATGGTTTGGCCAATTAAAACTATAACATACAAATCGTGAAACGATTTATAAAATAATCCACTAGTATTGAAAATAAATTTTAGAACACTCACTTTTCCGCTTATAATAATCGAGCACGACACATCCCTCTCGTTCGCTTACTCCTACACATTAGACACGCGATCATCACAACTACAACTTGCACACTTGGTGCTACAATTAAACTTTTCAAAACATATGTGGGCTCTAAATGCCATTTATAGGTATATGGATCGGATTCTAATTCAAGGGGCTTTCCAGAGAGTCCAGCTAGAACACCCGACTCCAGTTCTGGACGAAGCATGGTTGTCCAAATTGGGAGGCTTCACGCGGAGCAAAATGTATACGCGAACCCAAAACGGTTTATTCGTTCTTCTTAAACGCCATCCAAATGTTCCCCTAATGCTCAACCAAGCACCAAACGACTCAGATGGAAATAAACCCAAAAAACATAAGTCCCGGATCAAACCAACCCCTTAACACAATTCGACCGCTGAAAATAGTTCTGGGGTCCCGTCTGACATCCAAAACAACTCAAAAGTCAACCTGTGATTATTTAAATAAATTCCTGTATTCAAATCTCGGATCAACTAAAAACAGCCTCTAAAATTCCTAAAATTCCTATACTCAATCCAACATTTTGACTCCAGTTACAACCTCTCACGGCCTCCCAAGCCAATCCTAAGTCGTCAATGACCTTATGATAGAAATAATACGTTAAGAAAATCTCACCCTCTCGAGCCCGACTAAACGCCAAGATTTCTTGCGCCCACGAGCTCTCGATACGTGGACCGACTTTGCCTTTTGCTCTGATGAAAACCTACGATCCAATTTCCGTAGATCTTAAAGAGAAGCCACTGCAAAGAAAAGAAAAAATCCTCTCCTCACGCCTCTCTCCCATTCGACTTTTTTCTTCGTTTTTTCCCTTTTTGGCCTCATATTATTATTCGACATGACTCATATTGACACACCCCATCCTACCGGCGGCATGCGGTCGCCGGGCCCACGTAAATCCCCTAGCCGTTACCCCAACGATCAGAAACTGGCAAGCCGGTCGTATTGTCTGGTTAAAACCTCCTATAAAAAATTTTCTTGGTATTTAGGTAACTTAGATTTGAAAATCTTTACAGCTGGAAAATTCATGCATGATCACCGCATATAGTATAATACCAAACCTTATACATCCAAATTTATAAATTATATCTAAACCAAAGATGTTTCAACACATTCTCCCAAAACTACTCTAGTGCACATACATATGTTCCATTATACAACTTCAAGGTATGTTCACAAAATAATTTTGAATTTCTATGAAGATCGCATTGTCAGATTAAACCTATTGTGCTCCAAAGATTCATACTGCACTGAAAATAGTTTTTAAACATGTAAAAATAAATGAGCTAAACGAGCTCATGAGTGTATGCTTTATAAAGTTTTGCTTTTCCTAAAACCCCCAAACCGTAAAACTTTCTTTTACAATATTTCTTCCGTAGTTTCTTTGATTGTTGGCTGTTTGAAAGTTTCAAAACTTTTCTTGTTTTGTTTTTCTTAAATTTTGTTTTCTGTTTTTAAAAGTTTCTAAAACTTTCTTTGCTTGCTTACTTGTAATTTCAAAGTGCTTACAAACTCTTATTACTTATCATAGTTTATAAAACTTCTGCAAATTTCTCGTCGCTTGTTTTTATCTTGCTCGAAAAATTTCTTTAAACCTTTTTACAAACCTTTTGTTTTTAAAAGTTTCTCAAAATCTTTTACAACATGGAGCCCGCTCAACCGCGATGCCGGAAAATGGGAAAACGGAGCCTGATCAACTGCTTGTTTGAAAATCCCACGAGTTGCTCAACCGATCGTTGTAATCTGAATCCGGAGCACGGCTCAACCGCCGTTTAAACCTAAGCCCGGGTGACCGAAAAACCAATGGCTGACAAATCAACAGATATTGGCGCTTCGCAACATCAACCACCGAGCCCTGGCTTCGGTTTATCGCACCTCCCAGTGAACACGGAATCCCGCACAACCGCGTCGGAAGGACCTCGTGGTCCGCATCACCTTTTTTTTTCCAATAAATAAGGGTAGAATCGACCGTATTTCGCCATCACCATACCTAGTTAGAGCTCATAACCTTATATACTCCCGGTGATGCGTCACGCTCCCTTTAAATGCATGGATAAGTGTCCTAAGTTTGCCGACTGCAAATCAACGTAGTATGAGATCCCAACCCACTGCACGCATTTTAACACTCACCAGCTTGTCAGCTTAGACTAGGGAAGGCCTCGTTTTCGCAGTCAATCTTTGCGGTTTTGCTTGGCTTGAAAAATGGTTTTAACACTTTGATTCAAAACCATTTACTTACTTCGTTTTTTGTTTATTGAAAATGGTTTTACAATTTGAAACCAATGCTTATGTTTTCAAAATGGTTTAACTCAAAACCATTAGCCTGTTTTCTAATCTTCATCGTTGTTCTTTGAAAATGGTTTGCAATCAAAACCATGAAAATACCATGCAAAAGTCATTATAATAATAATAATAATACAATTTAGCATTGGAAAATGAGCTTTAGAATTACACCTTCGTTCATAAATTATATGCCTATACTCTTTTCCCCGCCTTCTTGCTTTAACCTACAACCCAAATCCATCACACGATAAGAGACATTCTAAGTAATTCCATAGCCAAGATACTTCCTGGTGACTTTAGTCACACTCACGAATATCGTTTGCGCGTGAGGGTAATTTCACGTGCTGCAGTTCTGAATCTTATTCAAACTTATCTTAACCATTTAATAAGTTTCCCAAAAACTACCTGGTGTAATGAATCCCGCTTAATCATGCTTTTTTATAAAATCGGGTATTTTGGGGTGGGCCACATGTACCAAGAGCACTCTAATAAGATGTACTTGCGACACATCAGATTCTATTAAAAACAAAATTCCTCGTCAGGTGTACCGGTACACTGTAAGTGTAACTAAAAGCACTTTATAAATTTTGCCCAGATTTGTGTTTCCTTTAGCCACTTTTGTTACTAATTTTCCATAACTTCTATACCTTATAACACTCAAGAATTATCATGGAAATCATCCAAAACAATCCATGGAAGACTTGAATCGTGTTGAACCAACCACAAAATCTAGTAAAAACCAAGAACACTACCTAAGGTCCATCAATCTTTATAAAAAACCACTTGATGATTCCATGTTATTTTCTCCAAACTGGGTTTTAATTTCATAATCCAACAATCAAAGGTTTATGTGATTTTGCACATAAACCCTAGCCTCAAAGGAGTATCTAATTCCATACCAAAGCTTAAGAACTTAAATTTCTCATCATGGTTATAAGGCAAAGACATAAATTTACTTTCGACTCTCCTCCTCCTTCTTCTTTCCTTCTCTCTTCCTCCTCTTGGCCTCTTCTCCCTCTCCCTACGGAACCCTAGCTTTTGGGGAGACCAAAATATGATTTTGGCTTGTTTTTCCTATTTTTATATTTTTAACATTTCCTTTAATCGCAAATAGCCTCATCTTTAATTTTGCAATCAGAATTTATTTATTTAAACAGGCCCATTCTAGCTTAATTATGCCCTTATATCCTTTTTTGTTAAATGACAATTGTACCCTTCTTTAATACCATAATCTGGTTCCATATACTTTCATTTCCTACTTTATTCCAAAATACTACAATGTGACATACTTGGTACTCTTATATACCTACAAAGATTTCATGCATCAGAGATTCTCGACTCGGTGTTACACATATTGCCCCATTCGGTCCATTTCTACCCGAAAAATTTATTTCTTTTCAGCCTCAATTTATTTTAAATGAATCCTTAGCTCAAGCCATTTCACTTCCAGATTTTGTAAAAAATCTCTTTCCCCAAATCATTGCACATCTATCACCTTAAAATCATAAAAATATTCCAACTGTCTTATAATTCGACGAAACTTTTCTAGGTCACTAGATTTTGCGAGATGAATTTAACGGCGTAGTCCGTTTCGTCATCTGAGATCTAGAGAATTTTCTAGGCTTCCCTGACCATTTTGGTAATTTGTTATTATTATTATTCTAGTGAAGCCCTTGTGCAATATATGCACTCTACGGTTACATTATATCGTACACCTCTCGATTCGGGAGTTATAATGCACAACAGATGCTTTGGTTGTAGGCTATTTGTATTATAGTGTTTCACAATTAGTTTATATACTGCCTGCATTGTTTGATTGGCGATTACTTGTGATGTCAATAGGCTACGGTGTATAATATGTTGACATGTATGGGCGTGATTATCGGAAATTGTATGTTAATCGATGCGATCATTCAAATGATGCATGGGTATTATGCATGGTTTAAATGTCCATGGCAGTGCCTTATCATATATATGGTACAAGGCAACATAATGGCATCTTGCATTGCATATGCACGGACATCGTGATTAAATGGTGTACATGGTCGCGATTATTCATCATTCTGGTGAAGTGTGGTGAGCTCGGGTACTTCGACTATGTCCAACGGAGTCTCACTAGTACTTCATAGCTTTAAATAAAGTTGTTTATCGGAGATTGTCCAATGCTTTTGAATAAAGCCGTTTTATCTGATAAAACCCGGAAATTAGAAATTTTCAAAAGGAAATGAAAATAATAATAATAAATTGTCATAGCTGGTTTCGTGGAAGCTTAGAAAATGTTCTCTTAGATCTCGTGATGACAAACGGTCTCAGACCAGTGAATTCGCCTAAATCTGTGTGCATGGACTCCAGAAAAATTTCTCATTAATTTTGAGATAATCGAATTTTTAACATTGCAAATCGCCAAGCGCGACTGTGGATGAGATTTTTATGAAAGCTCTGGGGAACAAAAATGGTTTGAGCCAAGTCTATATTAAATAAATCGAATCAAAAGAAATAAATTGTTTCGAGGTAAAAACGGACTTTGGTTAGAGATGACACATGGCTAATGAGCTATGTATCCAAATTTCTTTAAAAAAAAAAAGAAAAAGGAAAGTCAAGATCAAGAGAAGTGAGATGAGAGAGAAATTAAAATTTCTTGTGAGAGAAGCCTAGCTTCTAAGATTTACTTGAAATCGGACCGTAGGTTTTCATCGTGGAAAGAAAAGGTGTGTCATCCATCGACGAGCTACTGAATACTCAAAATCTCGGAGTTTGGGCCAACTCACGAGGTGGAATTCTTCTACTAGTTATTTCTAGCCTAAAAATGGTTTAATGTCGAGATTTCTTAGATAAGCCTGAGAGGTCAGAATTTTTAAACCCAAATTTTTGGATTGAGTGTAGGAATTTTTAGGAATTTTTCGACTTTTTCAACAAATCTGAGCTGAATTTTTCGTGGATCGCTCGATGTACCCGTGTTGAATTTTTGGGACTATTTTCGAACAGTCCAAACATAATTTGCGTGATACCGGTGTTCCGATCAAGTTGAACGCTTTCATCCACACTCACGTCTGCCTGGTGTTTCGTGGTATCATGCAATTCAGTGACAAACCGTGAAGGGACCAAGAGGTGCCCTGTTTTATATGGGTATGAGATTTGGGCCATTTTGTGTGTTGTGTATTGTTGGGAAAATAAATAATATGTTGTCAGAGGTAAAAACTATGTTAATACGTGTCAGTGATGTGGTTATCATGAAATAGATGAAATGGAAATTATATGAGAAAGATAATTATCCCGAATCTATAAATGTTGCATGTAGGAATGTGACATAACATGAAAATGACACGATTTCATTCAAACAGCGCCATCACATCGCATCGAGTTATTGTGTGCATCAGACCGCTATTCACCATTCGTGAATGTGATGATATTTAAAATGGGACCACGCCCAAAATCAGACTTACTGTATGTAAAACAATAATAAATATAAATCAATGCGGTATTTGGTGTAAAGCAAGATAGGGTAGATACCCCCCTCAGGTGAAAGACCCAAATTTATATGCATTAACATGACAAAAGGAAAGCCCAGAAATGCCTGGCGCGCCGATCCCCATGGCAGACCCCAAAGCCAGCGGCCCATGAATAAACACACGATATTTGATAAATTAAAATCGAGGGTCATTCATGTTTAAGTCAGCCGTGGGTGGAACACCAATGACTAGTTTTCACACTTGGCGCTGTGTGAGGAGCTCGCCGACTCTCAAAGCTACGGCACGAGGATCCCATCCACGATCACACCGAACATCTCCAAATGGGGGATCGCATTATTTATATGGAATATGATTTTCTCTCGCTTTTGTGATGCGCATGCATTTAAAAAGGGTAGAGTAGCCCTTATAGGAGAATTTTTCTACTGGGATTGCTCACCCCGTTTTTAGACCCCTTTTCATGGGGTGTTAGTGGATTAAGGTTCGACGAGGCCTCGAGACTATGAAGACGCCAACAGGTGGCCTCGATATTCGAGTAACATTTTGTATAATAAAAGAATTGTACCAAATCTTAAATCATTGTCTAAATAAATTGCAAGTAATTATGGTAAGAAAAATTTGATTAGACTCACGAACTGTAATTGCCGCTTTATTTCATAATTTAGATTTAAATGTGAACTAATGGGTCCTCGCAGTGGATGTATATAATGAGGATATTGACGTATGGACCTATGGGGGTCAATACTACTCGTTGAGACTCCCGCGGTGACACCCCTAAACTTGGGGGGGTCCGTGATCACCCACAACTCCGCATGAATATAAGGCAGATGTCGTTACCCCACACCACTACAAAATCGCAGAAGCCCCTTGTACTCAGAGTTTCACCAAGTACAAATACCGCATATACCTATCCCAAACAAAGCAATATAATCCTAACATGAGCAAACGGCCACTTGGGGCCCTGAAACAATACTCATCATACATACCCACTATGAATCCAACCATATCCATAGTTGCAAGGAGTTCAAATATTTTTTACTCTTATACAACATATATTAAAATACTCGACCCTAGCCATATGTAAACACTGAACCTCAAAGCCACACCCTGGGCTTTCTTCTAAATCTCACCTCTAGAACGAGCCATCTCCTGCACGCCTCCCGTATCTGAATAATATCCTCGACAGAGCGTAGCTAATGCTCACAGTGAATCGCTCTGGGCCGGGCTACTCCACCTAAGTGCAGCCAGAATGTTCCAAATAAACACACATCTTAAGCAAATGCATGATCCTACTCTTGAACGTCTAACTCATTTCCCAGCCCGAGTCCTCACTGACTCCCACACTCGCTAAGCTCAGATGAGATCAAACATATTTGAGTTGAGTTAGATATCTGTCTCATCGCTCTTCTCCTTCCTCTCCTCCTTTCTCCTTCCTTTCCCCTCTTTCTCTCATGGGTGGTGGAGAGCACTCAAGAAGCCTGGCTGACATTGGAGGCTATTTGTGACTACTCTGATGGGAGACAATTGGGTTTCTGCCTGACGTATTGGAGGTTGTTAAATTTTAGACAACCCTCGTATAATTAATACTTTGGGGATAAACCCTCCGACCATTTTAGACTCATCTCATGCACTCATTCTATAGTCTCAGGTGTTCTGTACTTGATATGGAATGCATGTATGCCGCCTAATACGCCTAATTCATATGTAAATATATAAACACATATATTTAAAACATTCAATTCACAATCTGTCATAAATTTCATTTATACATCAAAATTAGCCTATTCGGCTATCGATCAAAACACTATAATTTAACTTAAATCACTTAATTAACATTATTTTCACAAAAAATCGCTTTTGTATCATCGCTTTATAACAAGAAACTCATATCGTCTTCTCAAAGCACAAATTACGTCACACATGGTGAACCTGGTTTCGCAAGGCATTTCCACTATTCAAACAATACATGATTTATTGAACAATTCATCACACATTTAACCCAAATAGTCCGAACCGATACTCTGACCGCTCGCGGGTCCCAAATCCAAGCATTTCGATTCCAAGGTTCGAACCAATCCCTCAACGTCATTTTCAAGGCCTCAAACTAAACCAAAACATTAACATAGTACTTAAACGGTTAATGTTCATATATGAATCCCTACCTCTCTGAGTTTGAGAAATCCCCCAACCGGTGACTCCATGGCTCCTTCTCCCGCTGCAGAAAGCAGCTTCCCTTCTTGTCCTAAGACCCGCTAACTGGTCGGATCGCACGCGGTATTTCTAGAGAGAAGGAAGACTCTCTCTCACTAGAATCACACCATTTTAGCTACTGGACCTCCCTTTCCCATTTCACGTTTTTTTCTTATTTTTGTTGGAGAAGAAGAGTCCTATACACTATTTTGTCATTTTGTGACTTAAATCAAATTCCAAAATGACCATTATGTCCCTTCATTTCCCAGTTTTGACATTCGGCACTATCTCGTGAGTCCTTTTCATCATTTCTCTACTCATGCCACTTATGGCACATGAGTACGTGTTATATGTGACTTTCATCGCATCGAAAATCGTTTTACGGCACCCGAACCGAGATTCCTCGAAAAACGTGTCAACTCCGACTGTCTCGGAATTCTAAGAAATTTTACGTGCTAGCTAGATTTCGTGAGACGATTCTAACGGTGAAATCCGTTTCATCATCAGAGATCTAGAAAATAAATTTCGGATTTTTGACCGAAATTACAATTTTGCCCTTTTTCCAGAAATTGGAATTTCTCGGGTCTTACACCCTGGATGGGTTATGATTATTCTTTTATACAGGTTGTATGTTAGGTAGAGCTCCCTGAACAAAAGAGACTCTACCCGATTTTTTTTTAAAATATGGATCCCGATAAATGGGACACAACAGTGTGGTATCGGGTCACCCGAAATCCATAGGAATTTCGCGGGTTGATGGGTTGTCAACGAGACCCACAGATTTGGGTTTTCACATCGGAGATTGTCCAATAGCTTTGAATAAAGCTATTTATCGGAGATTGTTCAATGTTTTTGAATAAAGTTGTTTATCGGAAATTGTCCAATAGCTTTGAATAAAACTATTTATCGGAGATTGTCCCGATAACTGAATAAATACGTTTGTCGAAGATTGTCCAATGCTTTTGATTAAAATGGTTTATCAAAGATTGTCAAAATGCTTTTGAATAAAGTTGTTTGCTCGGCTTGTTCGATAGCTTTGAATAAAACTGTTTATCGGAGGAATTGTTCAATATCTTTTGAATAATCATTTATCGGAGATTGTCGATGCTTTTAAAAATAAAGTTGTTTATCGGAGATTGTCTAATGGCTTTGAATAAAGCGGTTTATCGGAGGATGTCCAATGAGTTTTTTTTTTTTTTTTTTTTTAAAGCTTTTGTTTTGGATAAAGGGCCATTGGGTGAAACACCAATGACAAGTTTTTACACTTGGCATAAACATGTGTGAGGGAGTCAGTGAGGACTCGGGTTAAAGGCATGGTGAGTGACACTTCATTCAAGGCATGTAGGCATTCCAGTGTAGAAAATGCATTTTACTTGGAATATTTGATTGTGTGAACACGACATTGTATGTGCACTTAGGTGGGGAGTAGCTCTTGTAGGAGTTTACCCTACTGGGCATTGCTTACCCTGTCATGGGACCCCCTTTCGAGTACAAAGAGGTATGCGGGTGAATAGCCTTCAGCTCGAGGCCACGATTAGCGAAGAAAATTTGGGTTATAGCTTGTGATTCATTTTGTAAAGAAGCTTGGAACAAACTAGTTATAGCTTATATTTTATGTAAAAGAATTGTAAAAAGATGCTGGAACAACCTTGTTCTAATTTGTAATATTTGTAAGAGTGTTGTAATTAAACTCTTGAGGACTATGGTAATTAGTCCTGTACATTCTGTAGTGTGGATGAGTGGGCCCGATTAGGCTACTTTCACTCATAATTGGACTCAGTGAGGTCATTGTATCATATTAGGCCATGTTGCCAAGTTTTTTGTATAGGTTGTATTTTGGGTAGACCTCCCCGTACAAAGGAGACTCTATCTAATTTTCGATGCATCGTGGGTCCTGAGGGGACAAAGGTGGTGTGGTGTCGGGTTACCCAGGCAGCATCCACGAGTCATCATGAGGTTGACGGGTTGTCAACGGACCCCGGGTTTGAGGCTTCCACATTGAAGAGTTTAGGTTGGCATAGGAAGAGAGGGGTCCCCAGATTCAAGTCTAGAAGAGAGACAAATTATTAAGGAATATAAGCTTTTAATACTATGATGTAATGCAAAGTGAATAGATGTCAATAAAAAAACTAATTTCTACAAAATTAACATCAAAACAAATTGCTCATGAGCATGTGGTACTACGTTCAACGTTTAAATAGGTAATGGTATAGGGAAGGGAGGTCCGGTTGGTAATAGTGGTAAGCGTGAAACCACTGAGAGATCGATTTGGGAAGAGGGTAGAAACCCCGGGTAAATTTTGGTCAAAATCTGGAATTTTTCTAGATCTTGGATGACTAAATAGACTTGTGGGTTGGGTGTGTCTCCCACGAAAATCTAGCTCTGACATTGAATTTCGTCGAGATTCTAAGGCGGTCGAATTTCACGTTTTTAGAACATAGGGGGTGGTGCGGGACACTTTTGGCACATTTTGAGTGGCTCAAGATGAGACATGTGTCAAGTGAGAACTTTAAGTCAAACAATGGCGTGGGACCCCATGTGGACATGTGGCATCTCATGAGTGGAAGGAAATCCACTATTAAGGATAAGTGGATAGGGTGTAATCCAAAGAGCCACTTAGAAGTGGACAAGTGGCAAGAGAGAGAAGACAATTCTATTGACCCAACCGGTTTGGGGGGAAAGGAATAGGGAAAAAGAGAGTGGGAAGGAAGGAGAGATTTTTAGAAAGAGAGAGAGTCTACCTTCTCTAGATTTTAGACCCGATCGGTCAGTTGAATCCAGGCGAGACGAAGCAAAGTTGATCCCTTTGCTTCTAAGGGCTCTGTGGTGCAGTATTGTGGAGTTTCGACAACTCCAAGAGGTAGGGGTCTTCTCATACTTGGTTATTTCTTGTCTAAAAATTCATGAAATGATTTTAGGTGGTAAGGCCATAAATGGCCATGGATTCTCTTTAAAACCCGAGAAAATTCTAATTTTTTTAAAAATGGTAAAATGGTCATTTCGATCAAAATATGGAATTTTTCTAGATCTCGGATGACGAAACGGACTTCACCGTTGGAATCGTATCGCGAAATCTATCTACTACGTCAAATTTCTTCGGGTAGAGACGACCGAATTTCATGTTTTTTCAAGAAGGCCGCAGACGATTATGCGGAGACCGCGTGGCGCGGCTTTCAGTGGCTGAGTGAGACACGTGTCGAGGCCCTGAGCTAGTCAAATATGAGCTCAAGAAGTATATGGTCCATAGGAGACCTTACATGGCTTCAGCGCCATTGGAAGAAATCCAATAGAATAGATAAGGTGATAGGGTAATCCTAAGGTGTCCAATGAGAAATGGACACTTGGAGTCCTCTTGAGCCAATTCTCTGACGGTTTGGGGAGAGGAAAAGAGGGGATAGCAAACCGAGAAAAGAGGAGACATTTTAGAGAGAGAGTGTCTACCTTCTCTCTAGAATTCTCGGTGATCGGATAGTCGGTTCTCGTCGGAACAAGAGGAGGGAGTTGGAAGTGTTTGCGAGGCTTCCTGCAGCGTGAGTACCGGTTTTTTTGTGGGTTTAGGCAACTCAGGAGGTAGGGGTTTTCTCCTACTTGTTTTATTCTTTGGCTAAGAGCCATTTTAATGGATAAGGGATATCTTGAGGCATGGATGGCCGTGTTTTTGGTTCCAGATTTGAATTTGAGTGAGAAGGAAATCCACACAGAGTGGTTTCTCCACCGATCCGAGGCCCGACCATGGGCATTTTATGTGTGGCCTTGAGCGTGAATATGTTATTGCTTGATTAAATAACATGTTATTTGTGTGATGCTTAGGGCAGTTCCAAGATGGAAAGTCGGATTGTATATTAGCCCATGTGAGCTAATTTTATATTTATTGATATGTATGAATAGACAACATGATGATTGTAGTATAAATTCTGTTAGTATATGCATGCTTAATTTATTAACATGAATTGTTATGAAATGGCATATTGCATTTCATATGCACTAGGGTAACCTAGAATAATAGGTGTGAGTGCATGACATGACAAATGTGGTTGCTAAATGGATTTCAAAGGAAGATTTTCCGAAGAATTGCCTTAGAGAGTTGTCCAACAGTTCATCTCGGAGGAGGACCCATGATTGTTCCGGAAAGTTATCCAACAATTCACCTCAGAGGGTTGTCCAATAGATTTTACCGAAGCTCGGTATTATGTTTTCAAGAACAAAAACCTTTTGTTTGAAAACAGTGTTTTCTCACGGCAGCTTAGGGCGTACGTGAAGTCGATGAGGGCTTAAGAAGTGGGAAAGGGTGAGTCACATTTTCATCCATTTCATGTAGACATTTGAGTAGGAACATATATGTTTTGCTCAAATGTTTGGTTTGCCATTACATGAGCACTTAGGTCAGGAGTAACCCATGTAGGATAATTCCACTACTGGGCATTGCTCACCCTGTCCAGGAAAAAATTATTTCAGGTACTATAGGTTCACCTGGGGATGGGACACATTCGAGGTCTTAGAGATGAAGAAATGGCCATATGTGGCCTTGTTATGTATTTTTGTAAAAAACTGGGTAAAAGACCCAGGGTTACGGATAACATATGTCAAACAAATTGTAAATTCACTTATTTTTGTATAAATATACATTTTGGGTGAGTATGGATGTATGGGCCCGACTTAATATTTTTATTCACGTATGGGTCTCATGATATAAGACACACAGGTTTCCATAGGTTGACGGTGGTCAACGGGATCCCCGGTAAATGGGGCGTCACATTCTCGGTTCCACGAAGTAGAACCGATGCTTGATGAGAGGGTCATCCATGGAGCTGACCACCAGGCGATTTGGGGCTTTGGTAAAAAGCAGTCAGGATTGCTTTGTTGGGCCAAAGAAATTGTCCATGTGAATTTGCTTGAATGAGATAACATGATATTACTTAAAATAGATAGCTTGGAATGTGTGGAAATGATATGTTAATGCATGCTAAATTGATGTGTTAACATGATTGTTGAATTATATGAAATATAATTATGTATGAGCCATTGGAATTGGATATATGAATTGGCATCATTGCATTCATGTGCACGGTGAAATCGCATAGAGTTGGGTGTTGGTGCACGGTATGGTTGTTCACTACTCTTGGTGAATGTGGATTGAGTTTGTTTTTGGGACTACGCCCAATAAAGACTCATAGTTCAAATCATAAAATGAAAAGTAATTAATGTATGTTGGGCGAAGTAAGAAAGGGGTTGTTAGTCTTCTCAATTGAAAAGTTCTGTGTGGGTGTAAGAGACTTGCAGTGTGAGCCTAAAGTTTTGTACAAGTGTAAGAGACCCGCGGTATTATCCAAAAACTTCTCAATGGGTGTAAGAGACCCCCGGTGTGATTCAGAAAGTTCTGTGTAGATGTAAGAGACCTGCAGTGTGGTCCAAAAAGTTCTATTACCCAAAAAGAAGACACACTGTCATGTTTATCACTTAGACCTAGAGTTGAGTGATAGGAGTCGGGATTGACTTGGGATTGGTTACCCATTAGGCTTGCATTAGGTGTTGGTGGTGACAAAGGCTTGGTATATAGGTGTCATTAATTATTACCAATGCGATTATACCTTAGCATAGGCATGTGAAGGTCGACAAAGTGACTCGTGGTATGGAGCATGGAAACATTCATGCATGATATAAATTATTCCATGTACAAATTGTAAATTGTATGGAATACGGATGTTGGGATGTGCCATTAAGTATGCATTTTAGGTGGGAGTATTAACCCAATGTAGTAAAATTCAACTATTGGGTATTGCTCACCTGTCGTGAGTCCCCACTTTCATATATTATCTTCTAATGATTGTTTATGTTATCTTCTAATGATTGTTTATAAAATAATTGATACAAATTAAAGAAAAATAGGGTATTTTGAGAACATCTTTATGTTATCTTCCTAATGGTGTTTATAAAATAATTAAATAAATATATGAATGATTTAGAATAAAATATTATACACAAATTATTCCGATGACATGTTCCAAATTAATAAAAATTATTTTGAGTTATGAAATAGACTTTGAGAGTGCTTGGTTGAGGTGATGAGTGATTCATCTCCAAATGAACTTTTATGACTACTTGGTAATCTTCTTGAAGTTCAACAAATGGTAGTTAAGGCTAAATAAGTCATAATGTGAAAAGCTACAAATGGTAGCTTTTTTATTAGCCCTCTTATTAAAATATAGCAATTTCCTTTTTAGTCCTCTTTAGGATTTTTATTAATATTATAGCTTATAAATTATATGAAATAATATGGAATTTTTGTGGTTTCTAAATTTATTTCATGTTATATTGACCATCAGCAATATGAATGATAAAAATTTATAACTATAAATATTTTATTTCATTTTATGAAATAATACTATTATAGTTAAATTTGTATAATTTCATATTATTTTTATTATGAAAATAATATTCTAAATTAATTCATAAATTATAAATAAAATAAAATATTATCATATTTTGTATGGTTTTATATAATATGAAAAATTTATCCCCCATACAAAAGTAATATATGAAATAAATAAAATATTTATAGTTATAAATAATATTTTTATTTATGATTATAACCATTAATATTTTTTTATATATGAAATTATAAATAATCATTAAAATGAAATGTATTTCATAAATTTATAAATAATATTACAAAAGATAATTGGAAAATTTTCATAAATTTATTTATTTATGAAATAATATTATTTCTGGTTAAATAAAAAAACTTTCATATTTTTAAAATTTATTGTTATATATTGTTATAATTTCTATATATTATTTTTATTTATTTCAATGTTACTTCCTAATCAAGCTGCTTTACCAAGCAATAATTTATAATGGGGTTACTAACTATCGTCCTATAAGTCATACCAAACAACCACTCCCTAGCTATAACGCCTCACCTTTATACATGCAGACGGAAGCATAGGCGTGGAGTGGAGTGGCATATACCCACTGAAAATTTTCCATGGTATTTTTTATGCGAGGATAATTTGCATAATTTTGTTTCATTTTTTTATCGGATCATTACAATAACGGTTTAATACTTTATCCTAGAAAAAATATTCTTATTTAACTTTGATCATGTACCAATTGTTAGAAAAATTTGCATTGCAGATGGATTGCTTGAATAACACCAATAGCAGTGAAGTAATAAAGTAAAAGAAAGAAAACCAAAGTAGAGAACAAGCGAGTATTGTGAAATTAATAATTTCCTTAAGACAAATTCGTCTTCTCCATTGGTGTTTTGTGATTCCCAAAGCGTTTATCTCCCATGATAAAACGGTTGTGGATGATCGTGAAGCACATTCTTACTCCGTGAGCATTAGTGTGTTAAGCACTATTAAGACAAAGACGAAGGAAGAACTTCAGGACTACATTTATGAGACACACCTACTGAAATACCCCCGACAACCTTTATAAGGAGGGACCGGCCTTTTGAAATACCAAACCTTTTAGCTTCCCAAACCCTTAGAATTCGAGATTAAATTATTCATTAAATTTTAGATTAATTATTCATTGAATGTCATGAATTAAATTATTCATTGAACGTCATTAAATTCTTATATTAAAAAATTCATAGAATTACGAACAAAGAGTTATTCGGTAGAATGTCATTAATTTCATTCACTATTTCCAACACCAAGTATTATAATAAAAGCTATAGCCCAAAATTACCATTTCTATCTTTTAAAAACAAAACTATATATATATATATATATATATATATATATATATATATATATATATATATATATATATATATATATATATATATATATATATATACTGCTGCTATAATAATATGTGTGTGTGTGTGTGTGTGTGTGTGTGTCCTGTAACTCCAAAAAAACCTAAATTTATAACCCTTTTCCATTGTATTATCAGAAGAATATATCAAATCTTTTCTTTTTTTATTATTTTGGTGGAAATATAAGAGGAGGGGGGAAGAAGCTATTTGAAGATGGAAGAGAGCTTCTTCTTGGAAAAAAACTTGCCTTTTGCTTTTGAGAGGTGAAAAAACCAAAGCGAAAAGTGAGGAACTTTATAAGTTCTTTAACTATTTATCTTGTAAAATTTTATTAATATATTATATGAAGCATTTCATTATTTAGCTTGTAGAAAATTAGTCTAAATGTAACAAATTAGAACTGTAAATAGATTTTTTTATCGGCCAAAGAGTATGAATATATCATATAGCAAAAAATAGCCAAAGGTAAGCCAAACATATACATGGGTATACAAGAAATACATGATGGCTATTAAAAAAGTTGTAAGGGAGTAAAAGAAACACCTGCAAAAGCGAACTAGAGAATACACATAAAGATTCTTACAAATAAAATATCCATACTCGGAAATTAAACCTAACTTAAGTAAAGAGTTATTAAAGAGAGTTTTAGCATATTGAAATTGAAAAAGATAGAAAAAGTAGAAATTAAACCAAGAATTGAAAAAAACCTTACACTTTTTTTTTCTTTAGGGCATATTCTGATAGTGATAATATGGTTTAGTAAAGGTTTTGTCAAATCCTAATATAAATCATATTTTTATTAGTAATCTTTTACTATTGTACAATTAAAGGTTGTAAGCTGGTACATATAAAAAGGTGTTAATAGAAATTACAATGTAAATATAATTATTCCAAAAGAATATTCCTCAAATATAATGTAAAATAGGACAAGTTTGAAAGTGTATTTAAATCCTATTGGAAACTTTATCATCATAACGTTTTCTCCTTTACTATCTATCTATACAAAAATGTTTCTCATTTACTATCTGCATTAAAATTAAAATAAACTTCCATTAGGTAAATAAATGCAATATATAACATAAAAGCATTATTTCACCTCTCTTCACCTCTCTTTATATCTATATATATATATATATATATATATATACACACATATGGATGTGAATATGCAGACCTACCTCCATAGATCTATTCTCAAGTCATTCTAAGAAACAATTAAGGAAGAGAATATTGAGTTGAAATAATTAATAGATGGCGAGTTTAGCGTATGTGATTCCAGCAATGATGGTGTCCTTTTTCCTTATTTGCAATACCATGACCATGGCGACGGATCCATGGAATGAGATAATAAGGAAGTTCCATGGTTTAATTGAAATCCTACCTCCAGAGACCTTTGTTGGTTTCTATACAGGGTGGATTCGTACTTAAGGGTTGAAAACGATCACATGGATTACAAATCTATAAACATATATTTCATCCATTCAAGATTCTAGATGATAATTCTTTGTCGTAATGTGGTAGAGTAGGTATCGGATGCGATAGAGACCTTAGTTTGGGCCTCAGTTTGTATAAAATTCCAAGCCCCATACATCTTTGATTGACAAAAGGGTATAAGAACATATCAAGAATGTGTTGATCAGGAAATCTATAAGAAGGCATGTAAAAATGTGGTCCCTACTCCACATTTGTAACAAAATCGACATAAATAGAAAGTTGAAATAAATCTATGTTTTTTTTAATATACTAATTTTCTTCTCTTACCTTGGTACGATAGAATATATGTATATTTCCTAACAATAGAAAACATGTTTTATCATGGCTTTAATATCAAATGAGTTAAAATTCAACCCATTTCCTGTCCTTAGTGAAAGGTTTGACTCTAAGATTATATTACATCCAAGTTAATTTGTCATCTATGGTTGCCCCGGGGGTCTCGTTGATAACCCGTCAACGCCCAGAATACCTATGGGTATCGCATATCTCGATACCACCAGATCATGTTCCATTCACTAGGATCCATTCATGCATATATATTTTAGAAAAATATGCAAATTTATCAAAATAGTTCATAAGAGTTCGAGTTACAACTCTCTTATATACAAAATATTACATGTAAAATCTAGTTTCTTACAAAAAGGTTTCTCAAAGCCACAGTTTGGCTTTCTTCATACCTGTGATCTCGGATGAGGTCAATGGCTTAGCCTCTCTTGCACCTAAAAGGAGGTCCCACGATGGGGTGGCGATGCCAGGTAAGGATAACTCTACAAGGAAGCTCCACCTAAGTGCACATACAATGTCATGTTCACACAATAATACACACATCAACATTCGAGGATGAAGAATATTTCAATTCTAAATGGAATCCTACATGCCATGAAATGAGATGGGAGCTCATCATGCCCCATGTCTCGAGTCTCAAACTCTCGGCACATGCTTGTAAGTGTGAAAACTCGTCATTGGTGTTTCATCCAATGACCCTTTTTCCAAAACAAAATATTTTGTTTTATAAAACAAAACTCATTGGATATACATCCAATGTCCATTTGATTTAATCAAATCTCGTGTGTTTATGCATTTGTGGGCCATGGATTTATGGGTTCTCACCAGGATGTCACCACTTTCTCTACATTTACGATCTTTCATCGGCCGGGGATCTGTATAACCGTAGCTACTAAGTCTTTTTCAACTTAGGGGGGATCTATCCACACTTCTTTGTACCCAAACACGTGTATATATATATATATATATATATTATGCCATGAAACCGTGAGACTCCATTGGACGTAGTCCAAGATGCTGAGCTCACCATCCATTCACTAAAAATGATGAATGATTATAACCATATACACACACTCAACTCAATGCGATGCCCCCGTGCATATACATTGCAAAATGTCACTGCATTTTATCTCATGTTACATGTATAATGAACACTACTTGGAATAATTAATGTGTTTTTCTTAGTACCATGGATAATTATATGGAAAGCACATAATATACATCCATTCATGATAATATATATAACACCAATATGTGAACATATTTAAAACACATTATCATGTTATAAAATTTTCAGCAATTACACACAAAAATAGTCCACACAAACTAGCCATTCCTGACCATCAATTCAGCCATGCTAAGCCTTGGAAATAATCTGGACTCAGTCCAAAAATTTCGGCTTATGTTTTATTAGTATTATTATTATTATTATTATTTTTCAACTTTGAAGCGTATTTTCGGCTATATGTGGCCTTCAAAACTCGGGGGTCCAGATTGCCACGAACATGTGAATATTGGGTGTCACGATGTATTACACCCATCACGTCTCATATGTTGAGACGCTCATTCCTGCTCATTTAATTCATAAATATACATGAATTACCTTATACGATTTGTAAGAGTAAGGCACAACACTCTCACATATGGTACAGAAATAGCCATCTATTAGAACAGTGTGTTCTAATATACAAAACAAGATATGTATTACAACTACTCAGTCCTCATACATATACAAAACATCAAGTCAAGGCGACAATCCGGCCCGCTTTAAGATCCCGGCCTCTAAGGAGCGTCGTCTACCTGCGTGTGCCCTATACCTGAAAGGGGGGGTCCCATGACGGGATGAGCTAACGCACCTAGTAGAGACAAAACCTACAAGGGCAACTCCCCAGCTAGGTGCATATGCAAATGATCTTGTCACAGTCACACAAACATTCCAAACGGGACTATGTATCTAGGTTTTGAATCCTACATGCCATATACGAGATGACACTCTACATGCCCCATGTACTGAGCCTTTCCGGGCTCCATCCCCCAATGTGGCACTAGGTAATAAATCCTGAGTCAGCCACCGACTCATACCACACACATCGATGATTCTCGTGCGTGATGCAAACCATTTTCCAAAACAAATCTTTTGTTTTATTAATTTAAAACATTTAAAAAATCTGATTAAATCGCTTTATTCAAAAGCATTGGACAGTCTCCGATAAACCGCTTTAATTCAAAAGCATTGGACAGTCTCTAATAAACCTTCTTTAATTCAAAGGCATTTGACAGTCTCCGATAAACCGCTTTAATTCAAAAGCATTGGACAGTTTCTGATAAACCGCTTTAATTCAAAAGCATTAGATAGTCTCTAATAAACCGCTTTACTTCAAAAGCATTGGACAGTCTCCGATAAACCGTGCGGTTCTCTTGGACATTATCCATTTCCCGAACCTGCACCATCAACACCATACGCAGTGTTAATTTGCAACCAATGCACCCACACCCATGAAATGTGATGTTTGTCGTGCAGTTATGCAATGCAAATGTGCCATTGCACTTTATACCATGCCACATGCAAGATGACCTCTACATGGATAACATATATCATACACCATCTCGTGTACCATGAACGACTATGTCTAAATGCACACAAAAGTTCATATGTTTTGTCTAATATCATTACTCATGTTGTTATGATAGCATTCCACACATTCATATTCAATGCATCACACAAGCATGCATCTCCACAGTTCCTAACTTCAATTAAGTAATTTAATGACACAACTCACACACCCAGGCTGAGACATGATATATCAGTCCCACAACTTGCAAGACAGTGCCAAGACAAGTCCATATTCAATTAAACACATATAGTCCCAATTATTTGGATCACACACCGAAGACATCATGTCATCTCTTAACCAAGAGATGGCAACTTAATCCATAATTCACAATGGCTTTAGATTCAAGCCTCATACCATCACAACTGGGTATAGAGATTAACCCAAGAAAGTCACAAAATTTATGAATTAAAACCGATAAAAAAGCAAGGAGAATAGTGTTGGAAACACTATTTTTAAACAGGGCTACTCAGTTTTAAAACAGGACCAGAAACTTTCTGAACATAGCTCTCCTTGGAATGCATTTCTGAGTCTAAAGGAGTCGGACTTTGGATAGACCTATTTCAAGGACATACGTTCTCCTATGAGTCTAGTTTACCCAGCAATTGGAATCATTCAATTCATATGAGTGATGGCCAAGTTATGGCTAAAACACAATCACGGGGTTGAAGGAAAAAAATTGGACAGCATCTCACCCAAAAAAACACAACATTTACCCTATACAGAAAATCTCCTCCATTGAGGGTCACAACCATACTCAACCAAATGCCATTTCCATGGCCCAAACAAGAATAAACCAAATAGGAGAGATCCCTTACCTCTTGTAGCTTGTGGAATCAAGTCCTTGATCCTTCAACCTTGCAACAATAGAGGTTTTGGCTCCTCCTCCTTTTCTTTCCTTCCTTTCTTTCTTTCTCAGTTTTCTAGTTCCTTCTCCTTCCTCAGTTCATCAACTAAGCTTGCCCAACATCAATCCTCCTCTTCTCTCCCCCGTTCACCCATTTGTTCTAGCACTCTCTCTTGGTTTTGATCCATTCCCTCTCATTCCACTACTTAAATATCTCATGGTGCTAGACATAATGGCATTTAGTGACCATGTGTCTATATGCCTAGACACACACCACTCACCTCCATGCAGCCTACAAAGGTGACACTTGGCCTCCAATGGTCCACAAGTCAGGTGCCACATGGCACCTTATGATTGGCCCATTTCGTCTCGCAATGCGTGAAAAATCTACTATCTCGGAATTCGACGAAATTCGACTAAGGTGTTAGATTTCGCAAGACGATTCCAATGCTGAAATATGTTTCGTCATCCGAGATTTAGAAAAATCCTAGCTTTTCCTCTAAGTTATTAGACATATTACCATTTGCTATTTTTCTGAAAATTTAAATGTAAATTTTCCAGGTTTACTATAAATTCTGACCATAGGCAGTCCCTCCAAACTTCGGCTTTAAAAATTGTCACGAAGCCAGTCTAAGCGTCTAAAACTCGGACCCACGCGGATTGGGCAGACACGACCATTAATGGCCATAGATCAGAGGAACGGTAGGAGAAAGCCTAGCTCTTTTTGTTTTTTGCACCTACTCATAGCTCTCAGTGAGTAGACCAGCTTTAATTCTCGGCCTATTGTCTTCTAACCGTCAAAACATCGGGAACTGGAGAGTGCATGACGGGCTCTCGTTTCTCCTTTTTTTTTTCCCTTTCCCACGCAAGGATTTTTTTTTTCTCTTCTCTCTTTTGTTTTCCTCTTCTTTCTTTTCATTCTTCCTTTCTTTTCTTTTTCTCCTTTTCTTTCTTTTCTCTTTCTTTTCTCTTTCTTTTCTCTTTCTTTTCCTTTTCTCCATCACTAAATTGTTTCTTGGTTTGATCCAAAGAGAGGAAACTTCCTCTCACTTTCCTATTCTCTCACATGACATGTGTCTTCTTATGATTCATTTCCATGTGCCGTGTCACATGGACACATCAACTGGGTGATGATGCCGCCGTGATTCTCATGCCATGTGAACTTCTCTAAACATAAATGTGGCATCCACATGGTCATTTCATTGGCATATCATGTGTCATCCGACACACATTCCTTGAAATACTTGAAATTCCGACTATCTCGAAATCCTACGAAATTTGACTGGTTATCTAGATTTCGGCGGGGCAGATCTAGCGGTGAGAAATCTGTTTCGTCATCAGGATCTAGAAAATTTGAGTTTCAACTATATATTGACAAATTACATTTTACCATTTTTAAGAAAAATTTCATTTTTCTTGGGTTTTACATCCTCTACCCCCCCCCTTTAAAAAATTTCGTCCCCAAAATTACACACATACCCTTATAATCTAATGCATATGCAACAATCATTCAAGTACCAAATGACTAAACAACGTACCTGCATCCTTAAATAAGAAATGATAAGTGGCACACATCTTGTCCTCACATTCCTACGTTGTCTTTTCCACTTCACGGTGCTGCCACAACACCTTTACCAGCTTCACAGTTTTCCCTCGCAAAACCTGATCCCGACTATCCATGGTACGCACTAGTCCCTCCTCGAAGGTCCCATCCACATCAATAACAAGTCACCTAATCCCTTTACATGAGTGTGGATCTGGGTGTGTATACGGAGCATGAGACATGGAATACCTCGTGGACACACGATAAACTCGGCTGATAAAACCATGGGTATGCAGTGCCCACCCTCTTGAGTATATTGAAGGGCAGATATACCTCGGTGATGGTTTCCCTCACTTGAACTTTGATCCTCCTACAGCAGGCATCACATTCGAGAAGACGCAGTCATGATATAAATACAGAGGTCGTCTCGGAGTACTGTTTGCGTAACTCTTACATTTGGCTCTAAACCGTGAGAAGGCACATTATCAGTCACCTTCTCGAGTGTCTCTAATCAAATCTAGATCTGTCGTGGATCTCTCTCCCACATTTGTCCAACAAATCGGAGATCGACATGGCCTCCCATATAAAGCCTCATAGGGTGCCATCTGTATGCTCACTTGATAACCGTTGTTATAGGTGAACTCTACCAAGGGAAAATGCTCTCCCCAGCCACCCTTAAAATCTAGGACGCATGCCTTCAGCATGTCCTCCAAAACATGTATGGTCCTCTCCGACTAGTCATCTGTTTGTGGATGAAAAGCAGTGCTCATCATCAACTGTGTTCCCGTGGCTCTCTGGAAACTCTTCCAAAGTGAGCGTGGCAGGATCCCGATTACGTGCGATAGAGACTAGCACTCCATGTAACCGGACCATCTCTTGTATGTGTAGCTTACAGAATTCCTCTAGTGTGAAGGTCATCTGCACAGCCAGAAAATGTGCCGACTTGGTGATCTAGTCTACTATCACCCACACCACATCATGCTTTCCACGATATTAGTGACAAGTGGACGCCAAAATCCATCGTGATATGTTCCCGACCCGCTCGGCTACTTGAGGCTATAGTACCCTTCTTGGCCTCGTGCTAAACATTTACTGTGACACATGAGACATCATTTGAAACGAAAGTCCGCCATATGTTTCTTCATCCCACTCCAGTAATATTAACGATGAAGATCTCGGTACATCTTCGTTCCACCTAGATTCATTGCAAAACAAGAGCAATGGATCTCCTTGAGAATATCCTATCTTAGATGTCAAACTGGGAACCACGTCGAATCCCCTATCTTGAAGAGGTATCATCAATGTGAATGGCCCGACCTTCATCACTGGCTTTGATGTACCTAGTCACGATCAGGCGATATCTACATGTCATCCCTGGACTCAATCACCTGCTCGATTAGGAAGCGTAGCCACTAAAATCCCAAAAACACCCAAAGCGACCATTATCTTGTAGTCTAGCATCCCGCAACCCGAGCATCTTCATTCTTAGGAAGCTACACTACTTGATTACTCCCAGTGACTTTCATTAGAAACATATCAATACCATTTGCCTTACGGGATGGTAATGCAAAGGGAGATCATAATCCTCTAGATACTCCATCCATTTCTTGTCTCATGTTGAGGTCCCATTGTGTAAAGATATACTTAGGACTTTTTGTGGTGCAGGGAATGCTTGACTTTGTTCACCATATAGATAATTAGCGCCCGGATCTTTAAGGCAGAACTATAGTTGCCAGCTCCATTTCATGTGTGGGGTAATTCCGGCTTTATGGTTCTTTGTTTGCACAGGCCCATGAAGCTACCACCCTCTCGGGCTCGCGTCAGAAACGCATCCCGGTCAGGTCCTTGAAACATCGTAGTACATTGTGAACATCTGTCCCTTTTCGGGACTATCAGGATAGGGGCTGACGTAAGCCTCTTTTTCAATTCTTGGAATGCCTTCTCACATTGGTCATTCCACTCAAACTTAACCTTTTTTCAGGTCAATGTCGTCATAGGTGCAACTAGTCGGGAGAAATCCTTAATAAATCTCTAGTAGTACCTACCCGATCCCGGCTGCGTATCTCAAAAAGGCCCGACTTCGACCTCTCCCAACTCATAAATTCCTCTACCTTCTCGGGGTCCACTAGTACACCAGTGATACTGCATGTCTTAAAAATTTCACCTCGATAAGCGAAAACTCGCATACGAACTTGGCGATATAAAGCGTGTTCTCTGAGGGCATGGAGAACAATCCTCAAATGATCCTCATGCTTCTATCTTAGAGTAGATCAGCATGTCGCAACTAAGAATGCATCGCCACAAACTGATAGGCAAATAAGGCTGGGAACACCCTATGCATAGATCCATGAATGTTGTTGGCACACATTCGCCAACCGAAAGGCATTAATTGTGAACTCGAAATGCCCGTACTGTCCTCGAACGCTGTCTGTGGATATCGCCTCTCCCGCCATAACTCCAAACAGATGATAACCGGCACAGAGAGAACGAGTCTGGTAGAGTATACTGCGTTCCCTTCCCAACTATAACACAAAATCAATCCCCTGCAAAGGATCCTCATTCTGATCGTAACCCGTTCAACCTGTTTAGTTGGCCGCACGCTCAAAGGGCTCCATCCTTTCTCTCTCTTAGCAAACGTAAACGGAAAGTGCCCCAAGGTGAAGTGTTTCCGCCTAATGAAACCCCGCGCTGCAATTCCCGTATCTAGACCCTGAGTCCCCCGCAACCTAACCGGCGCCATCCTAAGCGGAGTCAGAAACCAAAATATACCGGCAGGTGTAACCCCAATGATAAAGTCTATGTCCTCACTGGGTAATCTCTAGATTCATCCGAAAGATAATCCCCTAATTTAACCACCCGGTGACTTCAAACCCCGTCTCATCTCGTTTTCTAGAGCAAGCTTACAAGCCGCCATCCCATCAATTGTTCGTGCCACCTAGAGTCGTACATGAACCGGGGTAAAAGCACCATGTTTATTCCAGTCACAAATACAAAACATTCTGTAACACCTCAACACTAGTCATTTTTAAACATATCACTAGGGGTATATTATATAAAAGATTTGAAACTTTGTAATTATTAATTTGTTATGAGAAAATCTAAACTCGAAATTTACAAAGATATATAGGTGCGGAATTTGTCAAAACAGATGTAAGTCATAGATAAGAAGATACAGATGCTACAGAAATGACATGTCAGGGTGCAATAGAAGGGAGTTTAAAGACCAAAGTGTAGCAAAGAAAATTAAAATCAAATGGGATAAGACCAAGTCGACCTCTATCGGGATCGGGAGAGCTTCTACGTGAAGAGGCAGAAGTGTGATTAAGGCATGGTTTACGCTGGTCATGAATGCTATGGTTTTGTGTGGATCTGCAGAATATCGTATGGATTCCATGGTGCGGATTCTTGGATTCTTGATCTCGTTTTGTCTAGGTTTTTCTATGGTAGTTCATAGAATCCACCACATGTGTTAAATTTGTAGTTGTTAATAGAACTGTAGATTATAAAGAAGAAGTTTGAAGTGAGGATTTCATGGATTTCCTTCATGTGGAGAATCCTCTGTCATGTACGTTATTTGATTTGGGTGTATGAATGTTTGTCGTGAGTTAGAATCCTCTTAATTTCCTTATTGTGTTATTTGAAGGTGAAACCATTGCTGCTGTTCTAGGTGGTTTCCATGGTGGGGCGTTTTGACGTGGGACTAATTGAGAGGTTTATCAAGAAAGAGTGAGACGCAAAATCCTATTTCAAGGATCCGCAATTCACTGGCAATTGTAAAAGGTGGCACCTGCACCCATTAGATAGAGGCACCGAAGATCTATTTAAAGTGGTATCGTTAATTCATTCAATTAAAAAAGAGTTAAAATAAAGACCATTAAAGTGGTACTGACAACGATGCTTCCAAATAGCCTTTGATTTTGCAACCCTTGCATTGTTAAGCCCCAAATTGCACACCGATAGTATAGGAACCCTATGCAACAATTAACGGGGTTCAAATAAGAATGAAACTAAGTGAAAACTCACCGTACCTCTCCTCAGGTGCAAAGCGCAAGTTGATGTTGAGCAAAACTTAATGCCCCTATGATAATATAGAAAAGTTCTTTGAAACACATATACCGGGCAAGAGACCGTCTAAGACCATATTGAATGACACACATCCTTTGCTAAAGATGCATAAAGAATAATGATAGTACTTTGAGTACTTCTGATTTAGTGCAACAACACTCTCTAGTCCATGCTTCGGCACACTAGTACTCCTGCATATCCGATTAGTGTCGCCAACATCTCCTGTCAAGAGCTTCTCCACACTCTTTCTTCAGGCTACGCACCCTCAAGATCAGAGATCTGCATCTTGTACTTATTGTGTTGTGTCCAACCTATTTCTTTATTAGCTATCTAGTAGTCAATAGAGAAAACATAATATCATCAACTTAATAAGAAAGTAAAGTAGTCGTACATATCGCTCGCTTAATGTACCTCTATGGGTATCCACAAATAAGCATAAGTCCGGTACTTAATAATCCCTGTTAAAACAAATGCCTGTGAACTCCTAACAGAGATCCGAACAAGTATAAACACACATCATAAGTCTATGTATAGTATAAGTTTATTACATGAATTCATGATAAATTCTGATATTTGCTACTATATATATGGTGTGCCACTGAGCGTCTAATATATAAATGAGTATTAAAACAGCATGTGTAAATGTATGTTTCCAACAAGTTTGTAATGTATCAGGGTTTTAACTGCGTGAGAAGCAGGAGGGCTCCAGATCTTCTATTACTCCGCCAGTCTCATCAAACCAGGCAGGAGTTCATCACAAAAGAGTTCACACTCATATCATGTACCAATAAACAAATTATTTTGTATAGAGAGATATATATATGGGCAGATTCAGATCTGTATAGAATGATCAGAAACAACTGCTCATGTAGTTTTGTTTTGTATCTTATGTTATAGCCTGATTTAGTTATAAGACTTAGGCCCTGCCCATGTCTGAAAAGAAAGTAAGACCTTCAAGATAAAGTTTCCAGCCCTTTCATCCGCCTCAGCGATTGGGAAAAGGGACAAAGCACTGCCCCAGTGTAAAGCTGTAACCCGCGATCGTTGTCCAATGAATACTGGTGGTGCCATCAACCATCATCCCAAGATGAGGTTCAACTTCTAATATGTCCATCTGAACTGTTCCCATATGGAAGGAGGATCTCTGCAAGATATCTATATCCAGATTAACACTAATCTGTCCAGTGGAGCAATCTCATGCAATAGCTTTTCCGCGGTCTCAACCTTCAGCCCACCCTTTCCATTATTACGTCACCAGTGCATGGATTTTTTTTTCTCTGATGTTTCATCAGGTACGCCAACTGCGCACACTGCGTTCATACCATCATGCTCATTTATTCGTCAACCCAGTGTTACGTTCTCAATCCGCGTTCTCTGCTCATATATGAACCACATGCGATATAATCCAGCCGTTATAACACATGACAACAATCATCACACATCGATTCAAGCTGGGCAATGCAACAATGCTGCCGCTTCATACTGCTTAAGAAGTCACGATATCAGCATGACAGTTCCAGCATTCGGCAACCTAGCATTCGTGACTGAGTAAACTGCGATAACCAAACCAGCGCCCGCAAGCCCTAAGATTCAGATACCAAGCCGATACCGCCGGATGCTGGTATTCGGCTTGACCATAAATGTCCCGGGCCAGGGGGTCTATGCTCCTCAAGCCCTAGTGAAGAAAATACTGGGTTCACACCGTCGGATAATCCAAAACCGGACCTATTCATGTCCAGGCTACACCCACCACACCTGTGAAGATGCCTGAGACACTCATACTACCAGATCGCCCATCACAAGATCTATCCGCGCATATATTGAAAACATATAGCCTTCAAACAATCAAAGAGTTCAGCCACAACCCTCTGAGATACAAAAATACAAGAGAAAATTCAATATGGGTTTTCAGTTGTGGCCGCTTTCTTCTCAAACACTCATATCCCCAAATGAGGGTCAACGCCTTACATTACGTAACTGCACACCGAAAATGGTCCCACGATACGCAATAATGCCTAGTAAGGATGACTCCAAGGCGAATCCCATCCGGGCGCAGCAACGCTGCCCACACTGGGTAATACACACATCAACATCCGCTAAAGAACAGCGTCAACATCCTAATAAACAACTATACGCCATGAAACATATGAGCTCATCATGCCTTATAACCAAGTCCCATCGACTTCATGATAAAGGTTATGCAAATATAAGAAATCCATATTGAAAGTTTCATCTAATGATCTTTTTTCCAAAACAAAACTGTCAAGATACTTAAAATGTCCATTTGATCACCTAAAACCGTGGTTGGCGTGATTATAGGTTACATTTCAGTCTTGTTCAGTAGATTCGTCGACGCCTTTCATTTGTATTGGCCACCGAATGGGATCATAAAGACAGCTTGGTGTCATTCATTAACTATTTTTCGATCATTTTTACAAAATCGATTCAGATGGTGAACGAATAAACTTCAACAAATTTCTCTGCAAACAAGAAATAACCAGCAAAGTTCATAAATCGTAAACAGAGAAAAAGGAGTAATGCGGCGCGAGCTAACCGAGGCAATAAACAGCGTATGCAAGAGTCACCATGGCGAAGACGCGACCAACGTCGCTAAGTCGTTAAAGATCGATTCAGTGTTAACGCGAACCATTTAAAGATCCCAACGAGGTCCAATGAGCTTCCGGGAGTTGAAAGAAACCCGCCAGAACAAATCCAGAGTTGAAGAAGAAGAAGAAAACAATGTTGCGGATATCCGCATGCGTACACGCCATCAACATCGCGCCGTCGCGCTAGCCGCGATGATCGCTCTAGCGTGCGGCGTTGTCGCTTTGTCGCAACAATCTTCACAAGAGGCGTACACAACACTCCGGTTGTCGCCACATCAATTACGAAGACGGAACGCGCGACAACAACGTTGTCGCGACAACAATTGTATCGGCCAGGTCATGGCTAACACCGGGGACAGTCGCGACATCACCGCATGGACCGGTTGCCGCGACGCCGCGAGGCTTATCGCGACGAGTTTCACGAGAAATAGTGGTCGCGATGCCGCATCGCCGGGTTTACACCGATCGATTTTACATGCGTCGCAACCGCGAGGCTTCGCTGGTTGCGATCGCGTAATAAGAACGTATGTCGCCATGTATATTTGATGTCACCACGCACCCTACCAGCCTTAAATAAGTCCAAAAGAACGCCCAACTAACCCTATAACAATGGTTGCATCACAACGCAAACAAAGCAATCAAAGAGAGATTCCGTCACGGCGCGCTTCCTTCTCGTATTTTTTTATTTTTCTTTCTTTTCTTTGCTTCGCTTTCCATTTTATTTTAGATTAGATTAGTTTGCATTTCGTCTCAATTTGGATTTGAACGTTAGTCAGAAAGGATTTGAAAGTCAATGCAGATTTATATTTCTTAATACCGCCTCAAGTTGTTTAAATTCCGCATAAATTTTGGATTTAACACCTAGCTCGGGATGCATAAAGGGTTTTCTTTGATCAAGAAGCCAATGCATGGTATAATCGCACTTAGAAACCTACCATTGAATTGACGTTATTTGCTGTAAAATTATCTTCCCAAGATTTTATCCATTACGGCTGAACTCGATATTAAATCTGCCGGGTTTTGAGTTTCGAAATTGATCCTACCGTCGCCTCCGTAATCTATAACAAGGTTGCTCTAGCTCGATTTCCATGAGCACCTGGCAGACACAGAAGGCATTCGAGAGTATGAAACACTCTCGGAAGGTATCAACCCAATATTGCGATCATGCTCAGATATTTGGGCCAATACATCCTCTTTCACTGTGTCCGTAGAATGAGCTGAGAGTACATCTGTTTGCTAGCTGCAGGAGTTCACCCCAACCACAGAGTGAACTGATCCCGTGTTAGCAAGGATCTAATCAAGAGCAGAAAATGCTCAATTTCTCGAGGATGAGGAACTTCAAAGATAGTGCAAACCTCAACACTATACATTGAGCCTGCCTGTACCCATACTTTGGGTATGAAGTATTGAGAAAGCAAAAAAATACCAAGAATAAGGCTACTTGGGTTTTAAAAGTAGTTATCTCAATCTCTCTACGCTCGAAGGCAGAAACAAAGATGTGAAATGATGAACTGCAGTGGTTTGAGAGATCCAAACACACTATCTTTTCCTTGGACTGGGTTTTATGTCCTGAGTCCAGAAGCAAAAGTTAATACAAGACAGATCGAGGAATTCAGATTCACAATAGCCGATTATTCAATGTTTTCTTGTAGATAACTCAAGTAAATCTAAATTCACAGTTTTAGTAGGTTCTCAATATTCAATTCCATTGTTATTCATTCATTTTTCTTGAAAGACTGTATTCTTTCAAGTCAAAAGCAAAACGTCCATTACCGTATTATCGCCCAAATAGTATGGAGCTTAAGTAGTTGGGGTAGTTGGATCAAAAATTCCTGAGATCTTCGCGGATCACATCCGACTTAAATCCAATTTATCACACTTGTTCGATTCGCGTGACTTGCAGCATCGGATCAAAAACCACAAAGAAAATGGTTTACTCTATTGAAAAATTTAATCAACACTATAGATAAAGAAATCCACACTCAAGTTTTATGGTTTATTTATCGAGGACTGTGATAATAATCCTCGGGTAATAAGTCATAAATTGAATGCTGATCCACATAACAATTTATGGATGCAGTCAACAAGCCTATGGCGCCCGTTCTTCCCGTGGGATTACATGTCCTTGTGATAATGCCATAAATTTAATACATCATATGGTCCGTACTAACACACGATAACCACAACTGTGTCTTTCACCTCGTGGGGATCTATTCGCTTGTCAGGCCCAACACACACACACACACACACACACACACACACACACACACACACACACACACACACATATATATATATATATATATATATATATATATATATATATATATATATATATATATATATATATATATATATATATATATATATATTCTTTATGCTATGAAACAGGAGAGACTTTGTTACACGTAGTCCTGTGTATTGAGTTTTTGACACCCATTCACCAAGAATGATGAATGATTATAACCATGCACACACACTCCAACTCAATGCGATGCCCTCGTACATATGCAATGCAAAATGCCACCGCATGTTATCTCATGCGTTACAGCGCAGCAGGTCGAAGTCACTATGAAAACAATTTATAAACTCAGACACTTTGCTAAGTACCATGGATATAATTATATGGAAAGTACATAATTTACATCCGGTCCATGCTAATACATATAACACTAATATCAACAACATTACAACATTCGAAGATTAGTTAAAGTGTTATTCGCGTCATCTCTCAATCCATCGTGCCATGCGCTTGCAGCATGGTGGCGTGTGAAAAAGCTTCAACACATTCAGCATGTTTTTGTAAATTCTCTAACAAAAATATCCACAATAAACTAGTCATTCCCGTACCATAAATCCAAACCATACTCAAATGGAAATAATCCGGATTCACCATAAATTTGTTTTCAAGCCTGTGGGGAAATAATCCAGATCTCATCTTAAATTCCCTAGCTGTTATTTATATTATTTATTATTATTGTCATTATTATTATCAGAAGCTGTGATTGTGATGCAAGAACATCTTGATTTGCTAGTCACAGTTCCTGTAGAAGATTAGTACTACAGTTAGATTCCTTAAAACATAAGAAAAGTAAATCCTTCTTGTTGTTACAGAATCCAAAAAACAAAGAAACTTAGGAGATTTTTATAAACCGCTCATCGAATGGATCTCATCATCAAATCAAGATCGATTGAATATAATCAAGTTATCATGCATAATTAACCCAAACTTTTACCGATCACTATAATCCGAATATGTGAAATCGCTTTAATGATCTATGAAGATTGAACCAAATAATTTTACCCTATGAAGATTTAATTCTAGTTTTGTAAGAATAATGATTATTAAAAGCTTAGATTATACGTAACATCAGAAATATTACGGGTCCATGATTAAAGGGAAATACGTAATAGTTTAGAAGATTTAAAGTAAAAAATGTCAGAATTAGAAGAAACTTATTCTACCTTGAACAAGGGAAAGATTTTCCAAACATCACATAAAATAGTGATTTTTAAGAAAATGACAATAATATGCTTATAGTCGAACGTGGTCCATCTATTTACATTGTCGATCTATATAGATTTAGATTTGACAGAGAAAAATGAGATTTGACACCTGTAATAATTTATTTATATTATAAAATGAAATATTTGGTGAAATAGATTATCTTAAGATTGTTCTCAAGAATATGATTATGAACCAATGGATATAGACAATTACTATTCGGGCCGAATACCGGTTCATGAGATGATTATTGATTTAACATAGCAAGCGATACATCTAGAGATTTTAGTAAAACCTTTGAAAAACTAAACATCCCCAAATATATCTTAAATGAAGAATGATTGAAAAAGGCTGCAAACCTCACTGACTCGAGAATCGCTGAATGGATAGTCCCCTTAATCCTCCAACGTTAAGAAGATTTAGACTGAGTGTTGCAAACACCAACAAAGGAAACGTTCTCATGTTCATGAAACTCCGTGAAAACAGAATTTGATTCAACAGTTTGATCATTGAGAATTAGAAGGAATAAACTGCTTGAATATATTTATTTGGATTATAATCCAGATATATCTTTCACTCTTAGACAAAGGAAACATCATATTTCCGACAGTTAATTAAGTGTAAATGTGATCACCCCGATGACGGAAAAAAGATATATAGGAATGGTAATGATTAAATCTTCTTCTCAGTATTGGCAAAATTTAAGAGCAGAGACAAAAGAAGTAGCTTTATTTGGTGATAATATAAATGACATTGTAACCAAGGTTATACACCTTTTAAGGATCAAGCTGTCGCGACACCAATTTCACTTAAGACATGTCGCAACCACATAGAGGCTTCTGCGACAAGGACTGCGACAAGAACAGAGGTCGCGACAAGAGCTCAATGTCGCGACAAGATTTACCATCGAGCCAAATTAAATAAGTCCAAAAAGAAATGCATCGAAATTAGAGCCCAACTAACCCTATAACACGCTTCTGCCCAAAAAGAACAGAGCTCCCGCGACTCTGAAGAGAGATATGGATGCTCAAGGTTCGTATTTTTTATTTTTCTTTTCTTTCTTTTGTTTTCGTTTTCTTTTCCATTTTATTTTATTTGATTAGTTTGTATTTTCCACTTGATTTAACTAGTTGTAAAGGATTTATTTGAATGTGCATATTTATTATTTCTTAAAATTACCATGATTGAATTCGCACAAATTTTGGATTTAACACCCAAAGCTCGCCATTTCATGTGGTTTTCTTGATCAACAAGCCAATGTAGATAAAAATCAATTTAGAAACTCATTTTCCATCAGACTTATTTTTACATTTTAAATTATCTTTTCCGCAAGATTTTATTCATTAAGGCCGAACTTTATATTAAACTCAGCTTCACCGGGTTTTGCTTGTTTCTTTAAAACAATCCCAGAATGTCGCCTCATGTACCCATAACGAGGTTGTTTCGGCCTTCATCTGTGATCCCTCCTGAGGTAAGACAGAAGGCATTCCGAGAGTAAGTGAACAATTTCTGAAGGTATTCAACCTGATAGTCTGTTGATCTAATGCCTGTAATAAATAAATATAGTCCTCTTTCACTCTGTAACCTAGAATGAGCTTGAGTTGTTGCACTTCCCAGCAAGGTTATTCATCCTCAACTTAATAGTAAATCTCCCATCCTGTATGTAAAGGATCTAATCATGAAAGAGTAAGTCGTTTCTAATTTTTAGAGGATTTAGGAATCAAGATAGTAAACCTCCTTAAAGCCAGACTATATTGAAGGAGCTCCGGTTTGCGATTCATGTTTTGGGTATGAAGCATTGAGGAAAAAGAAAATACCTGCATTACAAGGCTACTAGTTTTAAAGTATTATCTCACCCTCTGCTCGAGAGAGAAGTCAGTTAAGGTGAAATGATGAACGGTGTGGTTTGGAGAGATCCAAATACACTATCTTTTTCCTTGACTAGTTTTAAAATCGTAGTTCGAAAAGCAAAAGTTACGCATTTAATCGTATAATTCGATTTTCACAATAGCCGATTATTCAATGTTTTCTTTAGAGATAATCAAACTTAAATTTGTTATTTTAGTATTTCAATATTCAATTCATTTGTTATTCATTCATCATTTTTCTTCTACATCATTCTTCAAGTTTTCAAAGCAAAATCCTTATTGTCTATTATCGTCCAAATAGTGGAGTTTAAGTAGTTGGGTAGCTGGGATCAAAAATTCTGAGATCTCCGTGGATCGGGACACTGACTTAAATCCAATCCTACACACTGAACTGATCTGCATCACAGACTGACACTGAAAAACCAAAGAAAAATGGTTTATCTCCATATTTGAAAATCTCACAACTAACACTATAGATAAAGAAACCCACACTGTTTTATGAAAAGTCATTTAATCGGTGACTACTAGATAATAAATCCTTAAAAATACAGTCATAAATTGAACAAGTCTTGATCCATACCGCCTCCCCCGGTCTGTTTCCTCCTCCCGCTTCTCCTCCTCTCTCCCCTCTTCCTCTCTCCTCCCTCCCTCCTCCTCTCCTCCTCCTCCTCTCTGCTCATCTCCCTCCCTCCGAGTAGATGAATAATAAAAGCCATGAAGCCCTGAGATTGAGAATAGTCTCTTGTGATGTTGCCATAAACTGCAGGCAAAATTACAACACATCCGCCAACAGCCATGCTGTCGTAGGATCGAAGAATTTAGTAGATTTCAATATTCGATGAAGGGCAGCTTGGCCATAGCTTTAAAAGAAAGAAACAAAATAGTTTTTTCAGCAAGTGTTATTTTTTAAATTTCTAACTTTAAACATCAAGCCATAGCGTTGAAATATTTGTTGGCCCGACTAATCCTATTAATGGCGTGTTTGATTCAGAAAACTTAATGCATATGGAAACAATGCGTATAGTAGAAATGTTAACACTGATCCGATTCCGCCAGACACGAACTAGAAAGAATACCTGCTTCGAGAAAGGCTAAAGGTCGAAAATCCTTAACCATGGCGTATGCAGTACGTACTAGATCAAGGACAACGAATACAATGGCGCTCCAATCAATCGGGACATGCAATGAGACTTCCGGAGACCAATTATCCAAGAGATAACACTCCAGACCGCATGTACCGCTGATGCTAATAATTTTGAACCTGGGCTAAAGACCGATTACAATGGTTCAGTGCAACAACACACCGGTCATCCACAGAAATATCCAAATTAGCAATCCGGTTGTCGTAACGGCCAACACGGTGAAGTTGAATGGGGTGAGACCGCAGGTCATAAAATTGCAGATTGATCCATTTTCCAGATGCTACAGCCACATGGTGCCAACCCTACCATATGGTTCTCATTTGATACTTGTATATTTGTAGCCTATTTGAATGATCCTTTCCACCCTTCACTGCTCCAGAAGGGAGGAGATAATTGTGTCTGACTATAAGATGTAAGCCTTTGTTTTAGCCTGGGAAAGATTTAAAAGGTTACCAAGAGGTGTCCACGATGTAGATAGAGTTCAAGACTCTTACGGAATATGTTAGTGTGTCATGCCTCAACAGACATCTGTTGCAGGTTTGTTTGATGCTTGCTGTAGAGCATCCAAACGCAAAAGCAAGCCGAAGAGGCAAGAGATCCGATCCCGAGGACCAAGAATGCACAAGGAAAGCTCCACGTATTTCAAGCAGTTAGTCAGTAGGGAGAGTGAGTCATGGAGCCGAGCAAGATGACAGCTATGGAAGCAAAGCTAGATGCTATCATGCATAAAATGGACATAAGAGAGGAAGATGCACACTGCTCATGAAATAGGAGCATTGAGAACGAACTATTGAGAGGAAGGTCAAGTACCCACCGAACCGTTTTATGATGTCAGGAGGTTGTATATACTTCAGAGCAAGAAGTTATCAACCAAACTCAAACTCCGCCAGCACACTCATCATCCAGCATTCTGATGAACCATAAATTTTCATATGGTAGAGGGGCTCACAATAAAAACAGTACAACAAAGATCCTTCAAGAAGGATATCAGCAGTCACTTGAAGGTCCCAATGAAGAACAGCCATGAGTAGCGTAAATGAATATTTCCAGGTCTTATGATAGCCCGCTATTTGAAGATCAATTGCTGCACCATGGGGACAACAAAGTCGCAAACCTCCATGAACAAAAAGTTTGCACTCAGCCTCCCAAATGCCAATTTCAAATTTTCAAGACCACTAATGCTTCTCTCAAGAACCCGAGACACGTATAAACTGCCCTAAACTCAAAATCGTATGAAAAAGACGCCTTCCCAAGGGACACAAGAAGAATCCAAAGGACTGTGCAGGTCAGTACCGGCGGGGAAAGACTGTGAGAAGAAAGATGAAAGATGAAAGCAACTGTGGAGAAGAAGCTCGTAAACTGAAATGACTGAAGGGAAAAGAAAGAAAGGAACAAATTGTCAGGAGAAGAAGGGGCCAAAGCAAGAAGCAACCTAACAAACCCAGTCCCACTTCTACGTATAGCCGCAACCAAAGATGTTATAAACAGCTTGCAAGGTTCAAGACCTTCTAAAAGTCAGAGATCAAGATGCTCTCTTAAGTGATTACTCAGACGCCACTTTACGCAAAATTTTAGACATACTGAGCAAAAAGAGGGAAGATTGCTGAAGAAGGAATTGTGAGTCTCCACCGCAATCATAGCCACGTCAGTGATCAAGAGAGCTTACTTAAAAGAGCGAAGGATCCGTGAGCTTTACCATTCCTCGCACTATCGAGAGTTTGACCCAAAGCTTCCTCGCGACTCAAAAGTTAGTATAAATTTAATGCCTTATTCTGTTGCCAAGAAGTTAAGTTTGGGGAGATTAATCTACTCATCAAACACCCTCCAAATGCAAAGAGGAACCCCGCAAGAAACTCAAGGAATCATAGAAGATGTGCTTGTCAGATGGAAAATTTATTTTTCCACCGACTTCATCATACCGGGATATGGAGTGAAGATTCACAAGTCCCTGCTGCCAAAGGCCATTCTAAAATAACCGAGCACTTAATCGATATGCGTATAAATTCTCACGCCTTGTTGAAGAAGGCAGACAGCCTACTTCAATCATCAGGTTTGAAGAATTTAGATATAGAAAGGGATATCAAGTCGTAGAAGATGGCGCGTCGCCCTGATTTACAGATTTAATATTCGAATCTTCAATCAATGCAGTGATGAATTTATCCCCGGTTTGATCTACTTTTCTGCATACCTCATCTATATTTTCCGATCTAAAGGTGATGAGTCTTGAACAAATGGGATAAAATTAAAGAGACAAAAACAGAAAAGGAATTTATCAAGAAACTAAAGGGAATAGGGCTGGCTAGTTTAAAGAGTTGCTGGTGTCATTTAAAGTATGCTTAATTTCAGTCGCTAAAGAACAAACCAAGAATGCCTCGTGGTCACTCCATGATTGTTCGAGGAACAAAAGCTGCTGCCTGGAAATTCCTTATAAGAGGTCTATAGCATACCCATCTAAGATTTAGAAAAGGTGATAAGTCCATCAATATGCGCCAAAATATTCCCAGAAGAGTGCAAGACCAACTCTGAACATCAAAGGAGATTGGAATCCAACTTCAATAAGGAGGTAGTCAGAAGGAAGGCCAAACGGTTAAATGTCGGTTTTATATATGTACTTCAGATGATTCAAGTTAGCCCACCATGTGGTTCCAAAGAAAGGTGGATTTATCAGAATCCGCACGACAGAAATGAATTGATTCCAACAAGAGCAAGACGTGATAGAGAATATGCATTGACACAGAAGCCGAACATGCTGAACCGTGGAAAGATCATTTTCCCCTACCTTTCATCGGGACGATAAAGGATGTGCCAGCGTGTGACATCATCATTTTTGTTTTTGGATGGATATTCCTATACAAACTGTATTGCAATTGCAATCCTAAGGACCAAGAAAAAGACTACATTTACATGCCCCATGGTACCTTTGCTTTAAGGATGTCATCTGGGGCTATGCACGCCCCTACTTCTCTCCAGAGATGTATGATGTCGATGTTCTCATTTGGTTGAGGAAGTCATGAGATTTTTATGGATGACTTCACAAAGTATGGGTCCATTTGAACAAAGGTCTCGAGCAACCCGAAATAGTACTCGTAGATGCAAAGGACAAACAAACCTAACATCAATTTGGGAAAATGCCATTTCATGGTGACGTATGGTATTGTTCTGGTCATAAAATTTCTACTAAAGGGCTATGACCAATCCAAGATTTCCATTATCAAACTCAGCACCTCCCACAACAAGAAAAGGTGTATGAGTTTCTTTGGGCATGCTGGATTTTATAGAGATTCATCAAAGATTTTCAAGGATAGCCACTAATTATGACATCGGAGATGGATACTAAGTTTAATTTTGATGATACCCGCAAGGTCATTAAGAAATCAAGATCGATTGGTTCAAGCACCTATCATGGCTGCACCGTATCGGGACTGTGGATTCAAGTAATGTGATGCCAAAGGACTTCGCAATGGGGCTGTATCGGGGCAAAGAGATAAAGAGCCTCAGAGCCATATACTATGCTAGCGTAACCTTTCTCAATGAAGCACAAGAAAACTATTCCACAACTGAAAAGGAGATGCTAGCCATAGTGTTTGCTTGCGAGAAATTCAAGCCATACATTCTGGGATCCCATGTTATAGTTCACACAGACCATGCAACCATCAAATATCTGATGTCAAAAAAGGAAGCTAAGCCAAGACTGATAATATGGGTGCTACTACTACAAGAGTTTGATCTGGAGATTAAGGATAAAAAAGGATGTGACAATGTGATAGCTCGATCAATGTCCGTAATGTGAGCAAATCGCCAGTAAGAGGAGATAAGACTAAGAGAGAATTTCCCAGATGAGCAACTATTTCAATCGCCATTCCAAATATGCCATGGTATGTCGAGACAGGAATTACTTAGTTTGTGAGTAGTTCCTTCCGCACTACCAACAAATGTAAAAGAAAACTCGTGGATCGATAAAGAGGTATTATATCTGACTTACCCACTTTTGTTTAAGAGGGTGCTGATATGATTATAAGAAGATGTGTGCCAGAGGGTGAACAAAGCAGAATTATGAATGAATGCCATGAATCACCATATGGAGTGGCATTTTTCAGGGAGAAAGAAATGCCAAAGATACTCCAATCAGATTTATCGCTACCGCTCAGGACTGCATCGAATGGGTCAAATTATGCGATAGATGCCAAAAGATTGGAACATATACAGAATGAATGCCCTCATTTGTTGCAGTAAATTTTTACATGGGGGATAGATATTAGGGATCCTTTCCACAATCATTTGAAATTCAGATATACCGCAAGCAGCGGGATTATGTTTCTGGGTGGAAGCCATATTGCCCAAGAAATGATGTTAATACATTTGTGAGTTTCCCGCAGTAACATATTGAGTGTGACGAACACCTTTAACTATCATCAGTGATGGGGGAAGCCACTTTGCAAACAAAATTTTTGCAAAGCTTATGAGAAGATATGGGATCAAACATATAACGAGCTCAGCTTATCATCCCCGCACTAACGGGCGCTGCAAATTTCCAAATGTGGGAGATTAAAAGGATTCGAAAGACTCGTAGTTCGGGCAGAAGGATTGGTCTTCCAAACTTGATGATGCACTTTGGCCTATAGGGATCAGATTCAAAACTCCCATCGATGTCCCCATATAGTTAATATTTGGCAAGCCATGTCACCTCCCTTTGAATTAGAATACAAAGCTATGCGGGCCATCAAGAAGTCAATTTCGACATTTCAAATCAAAGGAAGAGAGATTGCTCCAACTGCATGAACTGGAAGAACTGGGAAATTAAGCCTATGATAATGCTAAGATCTACAAAGACAAGACAAAGAAATGGCATGATCAAAGGATTCTTAGAAAGCACTGTGAGAAGGGGATCGAAGTTCGCTATTTAACTCCGTATTAAGATCAAGCTCAGAAAATTGGAAATCAAGGTGGAGGACCATATACAAGGTGTCAAGCACTACTTTTGGAGCAAAGAGAACACTCAAGACTCCATCGTGAGGAATTTAAAGTCAATGGACGTAGACTCAAAGCATTATCAAAGGTGGAAGAAAGAAAAGAAGAGCTACAAATCGGTTCTGAGAGAAAAAGAAAATCAAAATGTTAAGTCCAGCTAAGGACTCAAACCGAGAAGTCGATGAGGCAACCCATAGAGACTTTAATTTCTCGGTTTTTCCTTTTAGACCGTGAATATTTTTTTAGAATTCACCTTGATTTTGTTTTCTCTAGTTCTTATAATGATTAGTTAGTACTTAAGAGGTTAATTTTTGTTTAATTGAATCTTTCCTGTAAATTATGCAGAATACTTATGCAGAAATGGCTCAGGCAAGAAGGAATAAACTCCAGTACAACTCCAAAGAACTCAAGGTAAGAGAAACGGCTAAAAAAAAAGGGGGAAGCATTCTTTCCTATACAAATTCTGTAGAAAAGTGAATAGAATATATGATTGAATTGCCGTAGAATTGATTTAGTTGGATATCGAGAATTTTAGAACCGATAAAGAATGAAAGCTCTCTGCTCCTTAAATTTATAAATGCGTACTAGGTCGCGACAAAAAACTTCACAATGATAAGTTGATGTTAGACTCACTGTAATTAAAAATAAATAAATAAATAAATAAATAAATAAAAATAAAAATATATATATATAGTTTGAATGTCGCGATTAACACTTAAGTGTCACGACAAGATCAATCTTCCAAAGAAGAGGATGTGGTCGCGACATCTTAAATGAAGCATCTTAGTCGTAGCCTGGTATGATGATCATTCTCCAATAAAGATTGCCGCGACAAAATGCAGTTGTCGCGGACAAAAGAAGGAAATTTTCCAAATTCTGGGCGCTTACCTGTCTTCAATTTAATGACAAGACACATTCTCGGGCCTTAGTTAGAATGAGAAGAGCACAATCAACTGAGTAATGAATACTTGATTAGTGCAAAACATAAATTCAAATTGGACAACCAACGTTTAATACACTCAATTTCAGGAACAATCAGAGGGAATTAATGAGTTTCGAGGAAACGCTCAAAATTATATATCAAAACAACGAACCGTTGGAAACAATTCGAAGAGCAAGGTTCGAGAATCTCATTTAATCCATTCATAGAAAATAAAAAGAAAGAATAAATGGTTGTTCTTCCCTAAAACGAAATTCACTATAAAAGATGGGAGAACGACGGGAAGAGAGCGAACAAAGAGAATGGAGAAAAGGGAGAATGAGAGAAAAGAAGAGCTCCAAGGGTTTGAACACAAGTTTTATGGAATGAATGGAGTCGGAAAAGAAATAAATTCCATTCTTCATTCCATAAACGCCAGGTAATAAAAGACGGTTGATGGAAGGGGAATATGGATTAATTAGAATCCATCAAATCCAAGAAGTTCCAAAGAAAAGAAAGAGGCAAAATCTAATTTGTTGTACAACCAGTGTTATCAAATAATCACTTCAAAGGAGCTCGTCCGTGAACCAAATTTCAAGTAAATAACTTCCTATATAGTAAGATATAGGATTAGACTGGCAAAATGAAGGGTTTTTCGAACTTAGATACCGTAACTTAAGAAAACAGATTAAATCTGAATGTTTGATATCTCAATAGATTTTCCTCTGACAAATTGGTTGTTCATGATATTCAATTTTCATATTTCTCGTTTATTTGTTTCGATTTGAAAATCAATTTAATTATTTTGTACAATGTAGAATAAGAGCTAAATGACAGGCAATTTAATTGAAACATAAATTGCGATTTAGTTTGAATTTTGCTAATAAGTCCAAGATAAGGAAGGTTATACAATCAAAGGAACAAAACAAAATTTTTTGAGTTTGTGGTATTAACAGTGAGTCAAGGAATCTGTTGGAAATAACATCATTTAAATTCATCCACTGATGTGAGTCAAGAAAACTCGTGGTTAGTCACGCTTAATCAACCCAAATTCTAGAACTTAGATTATCGATCAAGGCGAAATCCCAGTGATACAACCAACAAGAAACGACGAGGCCATCCTTGAAAGTTTGAGCCATTCTAGCTATCCCTACTTATATGATGCATATACTTTAGTTCCAGAAATTGAGCCAAAACAAGCCTTATTTTTAAAATCACCAATAGCACCTAACCCATCCTATGAATCAACTTCCAAAGAACCCTGTGGATTACCAAAGAATTCAAGGAGAAAGAGGGAAGAAACAAAGCCTGGGAGTATAAATTCGGGAGGAACTCAAAGAAAAAAATATAGAAAAAGGAATGAGGAGAAAAGACTACATCGTAAAATATAGTGAAAGAAAGCTCAAGGAATAGGCTTTTGTCTTCAAGGTCCGACTCTCTCGAACAATTAAGTTCTTAGGTGTTTCAACACCTAGTACCCTAATGCCATCTGGTATGGGAGTTACTAACCCAAAGTTCGCTAAGAGTGTTAGAAATCCTAAGAAGACAAAACATTGTATTATTCCTGAACGGCGATAGAAAAAGAAAAAAAAAATCCCAGTTTGAATTGTGAATGAAAAATGGGAACATACAGTTCGGAATAGAAGAAAATCGATGAGGTGTCCCAAACATGAAGTTTGGGGGAGTTTATTCAAGAAACTACAAGGAGAAAAAGGGCAATATGTGAGTGAAAAGGAAAAAGGAGTATTGGTAATCTTAACCTAAAAATCCCATCCATCCTCTACTCCCTACCCAAGCCTAACATTACAAGCCCAAGACCGACGATTCAAGGTTGTAATAACTTATATTAGTGGAGATCAATATGAACAACAAGTCTATGGAATTTGGAAAATCAGGAAAAGATCAAAACGGTGAACATCCTCTAAGGGTTAATTGACTCATTAAGGAAATGAGAAAGGAAACCAACTTACTTTAAAGCGTGGATCAATCGACTCCATCGTTTATAAACAAATTCAACAATTTCGTTATGTACACCTGATTAAGTAGAAACTAATCTGATCCGACTGAAGAATACGTAAAAGAATGCAATTTCTAGTCTTTTCAATTAAATTGGTTGCAACTGTAAAATAGAATGGAATGTCTCTTTGTTCGAGGGACAAACAAATCTTTTTCTTGCTTGAGGACACAAAATTCTTTAAGTTTGGGGAGTGGATGAGCTTAAAGTGATCTATATTTTCAGTCCATTTTCAATTAATTTTTACATAAAAACTAATTTATATGCGGTGAACTGAATAAACTTCACCAAATTTCTGTGCAGCAGGAAATCCCAAAGAAAGCATAAATTGCAAGAAAAAGGAGCAGAATGTGGCAGAGCGGAACTGATATAATGGGAAGAAGCAGGTGGCAGCAAGAACGACGCATAAGGAAGAAAGGACCAAATGTTGCTAAGCTTCGACAGCAATCAAAATGCGTATTCAGGTTACATCAGTGGAACTCCAGTCGCAAATGAATCTTAAATTGAAAACGAAATGAGCCGATAAAGAAACTCGGGTTAAACAACCAGAGTCAAGAAGAAGAAGAAACAATGTTGCGACATCCGATGCAAATTACTATTACATCAACACTACAATGTATGGGCCGCGATATCGCCTATTAAGGAGAAGGTTGTCGACAACAATTTCACGTGGCGATACGGTAGCACACAACTGGTCATCGCGCGACATCAATTAACAAAGACGTGAGGTCGCGACAACATCGTGTCATCGCGACAACAACTTGTAATCGAATAGAAGTCGCGACAACACCGCATTGTCGCGACATCACCGCAGATGGACCAGAAGGTCGACGCCGCAGTCATCGCTAATGAGTTTCAAATGAGAAGAGGTCGCGACAAGATCAGCCAGTCGCGACACCACTTCATTCTTACATTACGTCGCAACCACATGTAGGCTTCTCGCGACAAGGATCAGGACAAGAATGCAGGTCGCGACAAGAGCTCGATGTCACGAAAGTATCAACCTACTAGGCCAGCTAAATAAGTCCAAAAAGAAATGCATCGAAATTAGGGCCCAACTTCAGAACCCTATAAATACGAAGTTGCTACCAAAAGAAACGCAGCTCTTGGCGACTTGAAGAGATCTAGGTTCTTTGAAGGCTTACGTATTTTTATTTTAACTCTTTTCTTTGTTTTTCGTTTTTCTTTCCATTTTATTTTGATTAGATTAGTTTGTATTTACGTTCTAATTTGGATTTGAGCGATTAAATTTGTAAGGATTTGGCGATCGTTTATATTTCTTAAAATTGGCCCATGCGGTTGTTTGAATTCGGACAAATTTTGGGTTTCAAACACCAGGTTCAGATTCTGATGGTTTCTTGATCGATGAGCCTTGATGTATGGTATAATCAGTAATTTAGAAACCCAGCTTCCATTGAATTGACGTTATTGTCAGAAATTATCTTTCCTGTAGTATTTTATTCATTATGGCTGAACTTCAGATATTAAATCAACTTGCTGGTTTTGCTTGTTTCTTGAAATTGATCCCAATGTCAGTCTCCTGTACCCATAACAAGGTTGTTTCAGCTACGATTTCGGGAGGCCTCTAAGTGACCTGAGAGGCATTCTGAGTAGGAACAATTTCGGAAGGTGTTGAACCTAATATTATGATCTAATATTATACATATTTAAATAAATAAATCCTCTTTCTCTTGTAGTAGAGAATGAGTTAATTTGAGTTGTAATTTAAAAGTATCGGAGGTTCTCTAAATTCGAATAGTAGATTCGATCCGAAGTGTTATGAGGATCTAATCAAGAAAAGTAAAACATTCTAATTTTGAGGATGAGGAACCGGTATAGTGCAAACATACGCAATGACTATATTGAAGGGCTCGGGTTTTGATCGTGTTTTAGATTGTAGTATTGAAAGAAAATACGAGAATAAGGCTACGAGATTTAAAAGTAGTTATCTCACCCTCTACGATTCGAGAAGCTTGATTAAAGGTGAAATGATGAATGGTGTGGTTTTGGAGAATCAGTCACACTATCTTTCCGCAGACTAGTTTTAATGCTGGATTCGAGAAAGCAAAAGTTGCGATACGAAATTTGTAGGAATTGATTCTTCACAATAGCTGATTATTCAATGTTTTCTTTAGAGATAACTGTTAAATCTAAATTTGTTATTTTAGTATTTCAATATTCAATTCATTTGTTATTCATTCATTTTTCTTTTACATCATTCTTTTCAAGCTTAAGCAAAATCCATTATCGTGTTATCGTCCAAATAGTATGGAGCTTAAGTAGTTGGGGTGGATTGGTGAAAAATTCTTAAGATCTACGTGGGATCGATATCGGACTTAAATCAATTTTCTTGTTCGATCGTACTTGCGCGGTGTCTTGGATCAAAACCGCAAGAAAATGGTTTACTCTTATTGAAAAATTTTAATCAGTATATAGATAAAAATCCACACTCGAGTTTTGTGGTTTACCCATTTGCGAGGACTAGATAGCTTGTCCTTGGGTAATAAGTCATAAAATTTGAATGGGCGTTTTGATCCATAACAATTTATAGATGTAGTCAACAAGTTTTTTATGGCGTGGATTCTTAGGGATTAGATAATAGTCCTTTGGTGATAATGCCATAAATTTGTATACATCCTTATGGTCCGGTCTGACACATGTATAACCCACGACTACGGTCTTTCACCTCGGGATCTATCTAGCATTGTGCCCAGCACGCACACACACCTTTACACACACACACACACACACACACACACACACACACACACACACACACACACATATATATATATATATATATATTCTTTTATGCCATGGCTTAGTGAGACTTTGTTAAACGTAGTCCCAGTGTGGAGCTTACCACCCATTCACGAGAATGATGAATGATTATAACCATGCACACACACCCGACTGATCACGATGCCCTCGTGCATATACATTGCAAATGCCACTGCATGTTATCTCATATTGCATATAATGAACACTCATTGGAACAATTTATAGCCGTACTTTATTTCTAAAGTACCATGGATAATTATGGAAAGTACATAATTTACATCCATCCATGCTAATACATATAACACTAATATATCAACATATTTACAACACATTCAGCATGTTTTAAAATTTCTAACAACACATTCAGCATGTTTTAAAATTTCCACAAACTAGTCATTCCCAGCCATAAATCCAGCCATACTCGGCCTTGGAAATAATCTGGACTCAGTCCATAAATTTCAGCTGGGCCTTGGAAATAATCTGGACTCAGTCCAGAAATTTCAGCTGTTGTTTTATTATTATTATTATTATTATTATTATCAGAGCTAGGATTAGGATGCAAGATCCAGGATTTGATAGTTGCCAAACGTGTAGAAGATTAGTACTAAGAAGAGATTCAGCAAAACCTTAGCATCTGACTTTAGAAGGCATAGAGCGAAAACAAAGAAACTTAGAGATTTTTATAAACCAGAATTTATTAACATAATGGATTCATCATCAAATAAGATTGATTGACACTACAAGAAATTAACAGTTTACCTACTGAACATTTCAGTAGGTAATCATTGAAATTTTGTAGGTAATCCAGTTTACCTACTAATTTCCTACCGAACACCATTGTAGGTAATATCTCTGTCGGTAAAAATAATTACCTACAAAAAAGTGCAATAGTAGGTAATTACCTGTGATATTAGTCGGTAGAGTGGTGGGTAATATCATGTCATATTTTGTCGAGGAAATTACTTTACCTACTATTGTTTTGTAGGTAATGTTGTAGGTAAATTTAGTGGTTGCTATCTTTGTAGGTACAATTGGTAGGTAATTTTCATTCTATGGTTATATATTGTTAGTAATCTGTAGAGTAAGTTTGTTACCCTAATTTGCCAATTTAGTAGGTAAAGTTATGATAAATCTGTAGGTAATAGTTAGATTTGTAGGTAATCTGTCGGTAATGATTTCATTCATTTATACTTGTAGTAGGTAATCACGTAGAGTAATAATTTCATTCATTTATACTTTTTAATTAGGTAATGCGTCGATAATAATTTCATTCATTTATACTTTTAGTGGTGTCTGACCATTAATAATTCGTTCATATTATCTTTTAGTAGGTAATCTGATGGTAATAATCCATTCATTTATATTTTTAGTAAATGTCCTTAGGTAATTAAAATAATATGAAAGCATTTTATATTTAATTTAATTTAATTGTAATCTGATAAGCAGAATAAATTCCTGATAAAAGTAGATTAATATATGATTCAAAATTGTAATAAAATGACAATAATAGTGCAATTAAAATATTCAAATTACATAAATATAAATAGAAAGTGCACTTAAAGTATAGTGCTTACATAAAATAAAAGTAAGCGATAATATAAAGTTAATAATTTGTAACATGATAGATTGAAACTTGGGAATGACGATAGATACTAACTGGGATTGTATTGTTGATAAATCGTCGTAGATAATCATACGTATCATCATCATGAGCAGGGTGGAAATAAGGCAGTAGGGGTAGTGGTGGTTGTTGAGCTCTTGACATTTCATCCATGCGTTTGTAATAAATGTGATGTTAGGCTTTCCGATTTAGTAGTACCTCACTCTTGGTGAGTAAGCCTCTCTCGTAGCTCTTGCATTTCTTCATTTTTGTTGAGAAAGGGTGTTGATGAAGTGATGCAGCTTTAGTCCATAAGTACTCTGCTGGGACCCCGAGACCATAGCGCATTCCTTTGTTTCCACCTGATATCCAAAAACATGCTATTCTCATCTGTCTCATTGCATTGTGTTAAGCTGAACTCTCCCCAAGGCTTCAAAGGCATCTGGTAGAAATTTAAATTAATTTAGATTATCTTAAGGTAAGTTCGAGAAAGTCATACATTAATCAAATTAATTAACACACATTTACAGTTCTGGCTCTTGCTCGACAAATGTCTTACCATCTTTTTGGTGTGCGTGTCTGAAATAGCTACAGTGCGTGGGATGACCTTGAGTTTATGAGCCTAAATATACATAAATATAGAAACTCATTACAAACCCAAGAACATAAATGATAAATAGAAGTTGATTAGATTGAATTATGTCTTTAATTACAAAAAAGTAAGTGCCTTACTAATGTAAGATTGTGGTCTTACAAGATTAAAAAAAATTACTAAATATTAAAAAAATTTAAAATGCTTCCAAATGAAGATCCTTAGTCAAAAGCGAACAAATACACAACAACACAACTTCACATTGAGATTATCCTTTCCCGACCAACACACAACAAAAACCGCACATCCACGATCACCATGAAAAGTTGTAATCACAAACGCAAACAACCACCTAACATCTGAAACACTTTGGTAATGAGACATGATATTCTATATGCTAATTTAAATGCAGACTATATGTTCATTAAGTATGTGAAAACAAAGGTAGGAAGTATTGTTACTCAGTCGAGAGAAAAATAAAGGGAACTGCGAATAATATATATTCCCATTAGTGGACACATGGAGAATCAGTTTGATAGTGATGCGGAATTCAATATTATATGTCATGCCTTTTGTTCCAACACATTTTTATGACAAACAAAACCATAACGAAGTATATGCACTCGAGATCAAACAAACAAAATAATGTTAGTTTATGCCTGAGGGTACTTGATAATACACAATCTCTCAATTTTTTTCGTTAAAGTACTTTCACAATTATGTTATAATCTTATTCATCAAAGGCAATTGCAAGGCATTGACCTTCTCTCCAATGACGATATACCACATCCATCTCATATGGACTATTTTCTCACTAACATAAAAATTCCTTTCCTTATCTATAATGACAAGGACGAACAAAATTATAGCGAAAGAGTTAAAAACTGATTAAAATAAAAGCTTACAAATTAAATCTCCCATGGTCGCGTGAGTAGCGATTATAAAATTAATGAGGTTGAAGGGTCATTCTAGTCTGTTGCCTTCGATACGTTCTTAGAGTACGTTTCATGAATGCACTTTGGTGTGTTCCATACTTTGCCATCTTCCATAATCTGGATCAATGAAGTTTAGCTTCTTCCCTTTCCTTTTATCGATGTCTCGATATAGACCACACTTTGCTCCTCCCATGCTTTATTTTGGTAGTTCATCTTGTGCATTGTCCCACGTAAACATTTCTACATTATATAATTCTATGTTATAATCAAATTAGCGCTACAATTAATCAACAATTCTATACGATGAGGTTGCTTCACCTTTTTTCCAACTAACACATGCTAAAATAAACTTAAAAATAAGTCGACCTAGCATTTATTACCTGAAATTGAGCATAATGAAAAGCCTTAATTTCACGAGAAGTAGGTAACATTTAGTCCATTTGTCTCTTCAAGATCAATATTTTCCTCAAAGCCTTCCTCATTATCTGAGATTCTTCCGGATGGCTCTAAACTATAAAATAATATTCTATTTAAATATTATTCACAATTAATAAAGGTAAGACTTAATATATGCCCACACATTATTAAAATGTCCCTTACGAGTGTACGATTTTTGAAGCTGTCGATTCATAAGTATGTGTTGAAGAATTTGTAGGTCGAGAGATAGGTCACGACATGTAGGTGTTGGTGTAGGTGTTGGTGAAGTTGTATGCAAAGGAAGCGACAAGTTAGGGTGAAATTTGGTGACTTTATAGGTGGAGCAATATTAGGTTAGGATGCCTTTGATAAACTATATCTTGTTAGTGCAAGAAGTTGGTTTATGGTACATTTGACTCTATATGCGAGGGAGAAAGTGTAGATACTTGTTGTTGGGGCGATCTTTGAAAAATTTATCAACTGATTAAATTAGTTGATGAGATGGTTGTGGTGTGCAAGCCTTATTTCTCTTGATGCTAGAGATTTAACCATGTCTTCGACAAACCTATAAAGATGTAAACAAAAAAAATGTGAGCAAGTTACAATATTAAACAAATATGGCACTCTGCAAGAAAAACAAACAGTCATTACTTATTTATTGTAACAATATCCAATGCTCCAAACAATTTAAATTTCTCTGAGAACATCATAATCGAAATTCATAATGATTTATTATACTTGTACTCGATATCAACCATTAAGATTTCTACAACATCATAATAAACTAAATAAATACAAAGCACATTGTGAATGCTTTCTTTTTCTAATCACTATCATCGGCTTCCACATATTCATCTTCACTTTCATCTTCTAATTATTTCAGTATGGGGTCATGAAATTCGATTCATCATCAGCTAGTTGAGCAAGATCCCCCATTTACATCATTGATGGACTGATTCATGTCGTGATCGATGCTTCGGTTTGTTGTAAATTAAATAGCTCATCTTCTTGAATCTTGAGTTACCATCTACTATCTTCTCAGCGATGCGAGGAACATCCACCATTAGCCTAGCTTTAACTGCCAAGCGACTAACCAATCGGACTTGTCTCTTTTTAAGCTAGGATAGAGACATAATAAACATGCGACTTGCATGGCAAAGAATAAAAGGTTCATACTTATTTAGCCTTCGGCTTGAGTTTGACATCTATCGGAGGATCTTGTTTATGAACTTTCATCCCACTGTGTGGTAGGATCAAACCACTCACACTTGAAGAGAGTGCGTAGCGCTTAATTAGCGGAGTCTGGATATTCCCGACCTCAAACCTATCAAGCGGCCATAGTAATGAATCTCGTTATCACTAGAATTTGTGCCTTTTATGCAAACTCCACTATTTGAGGTTGACCGTATTGATCCATGTGATTCAGTATGGAATTTGTAACCATTAACAAAATACATTGGATATGATTCAACTGTGCGTAAAGGGCCTTCTGCAAGATCTTCGATGAACTCATTGTTGATGATGTTATGGCGTGCCTATTAAACACTCTGACTAGTTAATTTTAAAATATAAGTAATGAACTTGAGTATTAATAGAAATAAGAATTTCACTACTTACATATTCATGTAAACCATTTTGAAAAATGCTTTCAAGCTTCATCAAGCTCATTACATGTGATGCTAGGTCGTTGTTTTGTATTTCCTTCGATGTATATTCTAATGAAATTATAGAATAATTTTAGACATCCCACAACTAATAAGTTATGAATGATAAGTATTAAATTTATAAGACACTTACTTGATATAAGGTTCGACATCTTCACAATTTAATAGAATATAAGTTTGCGCAGCATCATACTCAATATCAGATAACCTTCTTGTTTTGATCGTCGAATGGTCGACGAGAGATGAGAGAAAATATTGAAATATTACCCTCCTGACCTCTTGACATCACCGCCATCATCATTCACGAGGTACTCTTGAGCTTTGTGTACCGCGTGTGGCTCAAAATAATATGAACAAAAAGTGGATGCTTCTTCTACTAAGTATGCATTACAAATTGATCCTTCTTTGCTTTATTATTGACATTCTTTTCAAAATTCTCGAGAATTCTATATCAACATATATGCATAGAAATACATAAGTATTCATTTTTAATATAATAAAAATATTAATTTAAATTATAAATTTACACCTTTCGAAAGGATACATCCAACGGTATTATGCAAGGTCCGACGAATTTTGTCTCATAAGGAAAGTAAATGAAGATGCTCCATAGAATCGAAGAAACCAGGAGGAAATATACGTTCCAATTTGCAAATGATAATTGGAATATCTCTTTCAAGTCTTTCCATGTTTGCTACTGTAATTGTTGTTGATGTTAAGTCTTTGAAAAAAAGACTTAATTCTGTCAAAGCTTGCCACATTTGTCGTAAGGAGCTCACGAAATGCAATGGGAAGTAGCCTTTGCATAAATACATGACAATCATGCCTCTTTCATCCCAAACAACTTTAACTTTCTCATGTCTACACATCGTCTCCATATTCGAAGCATACGACGTAGAAATTTCAAGTTTTTCACCCATTCGCACAAAACTTGTTTTCTTGCCTTATCTAATGTATAACACGCTTTGGGAAATTTGCCTGTTGCTTCATCCCTTTCCAACTCATGCCTTCGACATAACCTTTTCATGTCTTCTCTGGCTTTCTCATTGTCTTTAGTTCTTCAATGTCCAACACCGTGTTGCCACATTTTCAAACACATTCTTTCTCGATATGCATGACATCTAGATTATGTCTAATGAGATTTGAACTCCAATATGGCAACTCCCAAAAGATACTTCGTTTATTCCAACCACATGTCTTGCATATTACCCTATTAACCTCAACAACATCAATATCAATCACTCTTCTCACTCCCAAGTTATCTATTTCTTGCAAAATCTGGGCACCGGTCTTTATAGGTGGGGATGGTGACATCTCAGTTCTATTTTTAATGAAAGCATTCTTATTGCGCCTGAAAGGATGTTCATGGGTGAGAAACTTTCGATGATTGTCAAACCAAGATGTTTTTCGACCACTTGTCAATGTAAATGCTGTGAATGCTCCATACAATAAGGATTAAGCAAGCTTCACCGTAATACTCCAACCAAAGCATTGAGGCAGAAATCACTAATAGTCCACATGAGAGCGCCTATTCGAAGTTCGTATTCGTGAAACATCATAAGTTTGTACACCAACATCCCAAAGTTGCTTTAATTCGCAATCAAAGGCTGCGTGAAAACATCAATCTTATTTTTAGGATTGTTAGCCTGTGTACAATTACGATAAGAACATATGTTTCCTTCATACACATCCATGGTGGCAAATTGTATGGAGTAACTATTACTGGCCATGACGAATATTGTCAGTCTGTAGATTACCAAATGGTTAACCACGTAAGACACAATCCCAATTCACATTGGCGACATTCATAAGAAAATGAAGGATGTGTGCGGTTGAAATGCTTCCATGCCTCGGGACCGATGGATGACACATTGTGTTAGACATCCCGCTTAGTGTCATCATGCCATCGCATATGTGCAAATGCTGTTCAAGCATATAATCGCGAAATTCCAGGACGGAAGGAAGTAATACATCATCTTCAGGAAATATATATTTTATGGTTTCAGTCTCTGCTTATTTGAATCGAGGATGGTTACAAAATTTGCAACTTGTCAAGTCAAAGATTCACCTAATATATCACACAAGAATTTTTGCAACAATCAATCTTTTCTACCGGTGCCACCAAGTCCTTGCACTAACTTTTGTCTAGAAAATTATCGACCATTTTGTTATCCTCTCGGTAACACCTCTTGTAAAATTGAGTGAAATCATCAAAGTATCTTTCGAAAAATGGTGCTCGACTTCATATATGCAACAATCGTGCAACCGCTGACATTTGAGAATGTTTAGTACAACCATCCCATAATTTTTCATCAACTGCATTAAGCATATCATAAAACTTTTGTGCAGTGGGATTAGGTACTTCCTCCATATCCTCTACATTAAAACCAGGCCCAGCTGCATCGATTATCAGTTGTCGATATGGATTACTAGGATTCGTGATTCACCTCTTCGAATATTACATTCAAAATTTGCGTAGGTAAAGATGCACATATTGTCTCTCCATGTCGATCCCATACATAATAACTGCACAAATCCTTTTCTAAAAGATATAACTTCACTTCTTCCAAAGTTGGAACTTTCGACATGACACTTCCTACATGGACATCTTATCTCTCTTACATTCATCACTCCCACCCGATTGCAACCATTAAAATTTTCAAACCCCATCAACAAAATTTTGTTAATGGTGCCATCATTGTTGATTCTTGTATATCCAATGACGATTTGATCTCATATTTCCCCGAGTCAATTCCATGTTTGAAATTTAGTTAGACCACATTTCATCAATTTATTTTTTACATATAGTACTAAGAATGACATGTTTTAACCATTGATGGAAAAAAATTCCTCCTACCTTGTAGAGTGATAAGGAAATATAATACATTGAAACTTTGAATTAAATTAGGTGTAATTCTTTAAAAGGGTTTTTCTTTTTCTATTTTTTTTTTGCGTGGGTGTATAAAGAGTGGAATTGGAGCTCTGGGTTTAGAGTAAAACCTACCTTATTTTTTGTTTACTCGTTTGCTATAGAAAGTGTAGTAAAATAGAGGAAAACAATTATTTGATTACTATATTATTATTATTTTATTAATTAGAACAATTTGATAGAATTAGGGAAGATTCTACTACTATTTTAAGGGGGAAATTCTCAAGTTTAGGCATACTGTATTCATTTTCCATTAAAAACTAGAAATTATATTGAAATAATATTTTTTTATCGAACCTTGACCTATGTTGATCAAACTTGACATAAGATAAAAAACTCTTGACTTATATGAAACCAACCTTAATTTAATTATGTATTTAATTTGACAACAAGTTTAATTTGGTACATAATATTTGGTCATAGGTTCAAGTATTAGTATAACCTATATGCAACCTCGATGAGCATATCAAACAAATTGACATATTATACTCAATCTTAACATATACCGAATATAACATTGATAGAATAGTGGATCAACCTTCACATATGGCTTAATTAATTCCAATGTGAGACAGAAGAAACCTTCACATATATTTAACCTAATTCTAATGTAAGAAACCTTAACATATGTCATATTAAAGAAGATCCCATAAATTAATATTTCTTTGGCATTCTGATTTTTTTCTGTTTTTTTAGAGAAATTAGTTTAAAATGAACAAATAGGAATAGAAAATTTACAGAATAGGAATAGGAAATCAATTCCATTCTCACTCAAAAGAGGCAAAGATCTAACCTTCGGGTCCAAAGCTTGAAACTTTGAATGAGAAGATAACCAAAATGTCCAGACTTTAGTTGATAGAAAACATCATCTTTAAATCTGAAGCAAAAGGATGATAAATGAAAATCTGAAATTCTGTGCACATCAAACCAAATAATTGTAACAGTATTTAGCAATCCCATCAGGATTGCTAAAATAGCACTGAAACTATGAATATCTCATTGAAATCCCAAAACAAGAGAATGCCTACAGGCAAAGCTTATACTCGTATAAAATTGCATGTACCAATACATTTTCTTTTTCTATTTCTTTAGATTAGCATTCAAAGGTGAAATATTTTATAAAGAACCCATGAAAGATATCAACAAAGAAAAAAACATTAGAACCCGCACTCATTATCAACACTGTGTTAATTTTTAAAAGATTAGACTTGGTTGATTAAGAAGTAGTATATGGGGTTCAATAGTTTTGATTCTTTTCATCCATTGCCTACATGATGAGGGTCATGAACTGCCAGACTTCAAATTGAGTTTACACAATGATGAGTCCAATCTGTCCGATTATTAGACAAGAATGCAAAAGGTATCAAAAGCCACAAATGATGCGAAATAATCTAAATATTATTCTCTTTGATTTAATAATCACACATATGATTAATGATCCGAAAGTCTATAAGGAAAATAAACATACACTTTACAAGCAAAGCCTTTTTCTATTTAAGGCCTACTTAAGCACAACCTCAAATGAACAAAGACCGAAAGAGTTAGGAATAGGAATAGGAAATGGAAGCCCACTAAGGATATTCTTTTTCTTATGAAACCTCTACATACATCCTCACGGCTTGGCTTATTCTTTCTTTATAACAACTTGTTTTAACATGGGAATGGCCCACGATAAATCTTGAAACAAGCAATCCTAACAATTTAACTAGGGAATTTTAAGGCGGAAAAGACTTCATAGCGACTCACAGGTTTTTGTTCTTTCAGAAGATGGAATTTATTCTTACATCATGATACAAGTGTTTTAACAAAAGAAGATATTCTAGAAGTTAAAAAAGAAAATAATAATAAAAGAAAAAATAAAGGAAGAAAACGACACAGTAGTCTTTGCTCTTTTTCTACCGGTACCCAGCGAGAAAATGTGCGCGCATTAGCTTGACGAGATGAACTTCCGATTAAACCCCGAAACAAACAAAGCCTAATGAAAAAGCAAGAGTCGACTACGAAGCGGCAAAATAAGAGGAAAAAACCTCCAATCGAAAGCGAGTGAACCTGAAACGAGACCGTCGATACAAAAAAAAAAATAAATAAATAAAAGCGCGCCGGATAAAACAAAAACACTGGCCTTGAAACTTCGAAGCAGCGCGGCCTTCTTCCGTTTGAACTCGAATCATAAATATGAATCATCCGAAAACCAGCGGTGATTTCAACTCCGCGCGACAGCGGCTTTCGCCAGGCGGGCGAGGCAGCGACCGTGGCGTCGTGCGCCTTCAGTCGGTATCGACTTGATGCTAGCCATTGAAGACCCGGCTGAGACAATTAATTTTGGATCGGAACTCGTTAGCCAGGCCCTCTTGGCTTCGAGGTCATGAACCCCGATGCGATCAATGCGTGGCAGCGGGATGAGAAGTATCGCGCGCGATCACGCTCATCAAATACCAAAACCAGGAGAACAAAAACCGGTAGGTGACCCATTCGTAGATCCATCTAATTCTAGGCCGCATGCCAGATCCACTTCGTCGGCTGAAGGCCCCGATTTGAAGTTCAAGTGTTGCGCGGCAGCCACCTAGCTTCCAGTCTGACGAGTAGGTACGGTGAGTAAAACCCGGAAAAGCGAGCCAAAATCATCTGCGATGATGGGAGGCGGATCCAGAAGCCCCTATGGAGTGCGGGGTTTATCGGGTTCTCTAGGGAAGGGAGGGGGAATGTTGTGAAATGGGAAATGGGGTTCCACAATTGGGCTGGAGAAATGGAGAGGGAAGGGAGAAGGTTGTGTGGAAATGGAAGAGGGGAGGGGGAAGGGGGTGTTCTTTTGTTCGTATAGGAAATGGAGAGGGAGGGAGGGGGGGTTTTGTGAAAATAGGTCGATTCTCGATCGAAGAAGGGAAGGAAGTGGTAGGGAAATTGGGAAAAGAGGAGGGAAGGGAAAAATGAGAGGGAGGGAGGAATAACAAAATTAATAGGAAGATTTTTTTTTTTAATTAAAATAAATAAGAGTTTTATTAAAATAATTTTTACTTAATGTTGAATAAAAAATTTTTTGAGCTTAGTGCTCAATGACTTAATAACATTAAGTATTAAGTTGTTTGTTTTTAACATTAGGTAGTAGTAGGGATAATAGCAAGGACGGGTTATTTGATTCCGGCTCCTCCTTTAATAGAGACCCAGGTTTAGTTTAATTAATCAGGTTTTAATGGGTTCATGTTTATTTTCTCTTTGAGACAAGTTTGGGACGGGTTAGGGTATTATTATTCCCACCGCGCCCTAATTATAAATAATTAAAATCATAATTGTTTTATTTTATTTTGAAATATATTATTTTAATATAATAAAACTAACAAATATAAAAAATAAAAAATAAAAGCAAATCAACCAAAATGTGGCGGGTTTGGGGGTGAAAGCAATCGCGGACGGAGTCGGGATGGGGCACTTGAGTCTAAGCCACCCCCTCCTCAGTTGTCATGCTAGTAGTAGGGTGTTCTTCAGCCCCCTTCTTATTGGACAAATACACGTAATTGATGTGGTCTTAGAAAGAGAAGTGAGTAATTTCCATAGGAAAAGCATTTAAACGAAAAATATCAAATGATTTTTAAGACTCTAATTAATAAATTTAATGATTTTCATTATGAATTTTATATGATATGAAAAAATATATCAAAATGATGCGAATCATTTTGCTAAAATAATTAATTGATTTTAAATTTTTATTTACTAAAATAATATGAGTAAATGTAAAATTATTTATAAAAATAATTTTGTGTGTGTTTTCTTTAAATATTTCATTTTACCTACAAAAAACTTTGGTAGGTAACTTCTTAACAAAAATAATTTAAAAATATGTATATTTACCTACAAAACAAGGCAGGTAGGTAAGTATTGAAATAAAAAAATATATTTTTTTAATTTACCTACAATGAGTCGGTAGGTAATCATGGAATCATAAATATAGTAGGTAAGTGTATGTACATTGTCGGTAATATCTTGCATAAAAAATTAGGCGCTATATTCACAGACTAAATAAATATTAATGAGTAAATATTAGTAGGTAAATTGTGAGTAAGTTGTCGCAAATATCTTGCTTGAAAATTGGCATATATTCTGAAACTAAATAGTTTTAATAGGTAAATATTAGTAGGTAAATGGTAAGGTATACGTAAAGTAAATTGTTGAAAACATATTTCAAGGGAATTTGTAGGTAATTTGTCGGTAAATCCCTATTTTTACCTACAAAATTGCGGTAGTAGGTAAATTCAGTAGGTAAACTGTCAAATTCTTGTAGTGTGAATATAATCAAGTTACTTGGCGTATACTAACCCAAACTTTAGCTGATTGCTATACTGAATATGGAAATCATTTAATGAACGATCATGAAGATTGAACCAGAAATAATTTTACCCTATGAATTTACGTGATATCTAATAAGATTATTAAAACTACAAGATTATCTGAACATACATAAGTATGTCTGGGTCACGATTGAGAATCTGGATTAGTTTGAAGATTTAAGTAAAATGTTGGAATTAGAAGAACCTTATTCTACCTTTGAACAAGAGGAAGGATTTTCCGAGAACATAAATACATAAGTTTTAAAGAAAAAATATGCCAAACTAATATTTTAATTGGAAATTCAGATTAAATTCTATATTATGATTATTGATCATATAGATTAGATTTAATGACGATAAGATTGGACTGACATAATTTATTTATGTATAAAAATACTTGAGGAAATAAGATTATCAGGAAGATTGTGCGAAGAGGCATCATGGATTATGAACCAATGGATATAGACAGCCCACTGTTGATTCGAGAATCTTTGGTTTGAAGGAGATGATTAGATGGATTTAACATATGCTTGGATAGTGAGCTGGGATTTTAATGCTAGAACACTTTGAAAAACTAAACATCCTACAAATATAATTTAAAAATGGAAGAAAACCCAGTAGATTTGGTACGCGGCTGGTGACCTGTAGAAATTGCTTTGCAATGGACATTCTGAATCCTGCTTGTGACAGATTTAGACCTAGGTATACGGAGCACCAGGCGTGCGGAGGAACAACCTATGTTCATGAAACTGTAAAACAGGAATTTGATTCACCAATGGATCGATTGAGACCAGAAGGAATAAATCCGTTTGGAATATATTTAGATTTGGATTGTAATCCAGATATATCTTCTACCTTAGACAGGTGGGAAACATCACTTCGATTAGCACTAAGTGTAAATAGGATGTCCTTTCATTGTGAGCAAAGATATATAGGAATCGTGATGATTCATCCCTGCTTCTCGATATTAAGCAAAATTTAGGCGAGAGAGACAGAAGCGGCTTTGTTGGTGATAATATAAATGACATTGTAACCAAGGTTATACACCTTTTAAGAGTTTAATTCCTTGGAGAAAGGGATGCATTAAGAATGAGATTTCTCATGAAATTAATGGGAAAATATATTCATCACCTTGTTAAAATTGATTAAATGATAATCTTTTGAAACCGGAAATACATTTGTGTCTTTCAAGATTATTATTTTTCATATATCTACGGGAAGGATTTGTTTCATTGAGTACTAAGCATGTTCCATTCAAGATTCCCGGATCATGGGGATGCACTAGTCGTGATTATCCATTTGTCAATTCTGACACCTTAGGAAGAAGGATTTCATTTTTAAAAGAAAGATTAAGCGAATGGTGTCATCAAGCATATCTGATTAAGAAAGCCAAAATGATTAGAAAAGAAAATGTTCTTTGTTGCAAAGGCAATAATCTGATTACTGTAATTGGAGATTTGAAAAGCAGTTTGAGCAAAGAAAATAAATAAAAAGATTTCAAATGATTCTAATAGAAGACCAAAAACAAATTCGAATAGATTTGAAGAAAGGAATTTTTATATAAGAAGAAAGGCACGGATATTTTTAGAAGAAATTGGGTTAATAATCCGATTAGAAGATGAACGATTTATAAGAAAAATCCTAAGCAAGCAAAAGAATGTAGGTGCTATGCTTGCAATCAGATTGAACATTATGCAAATTAATGTCCAAATAAATTCAATAAGAAGAAAATTGAGATAGATATGATGATATTTGAAAAAATGATTAGTGAAGTTTTTATTCAAGTTAGAAGACTAGAAGACTTAGATGATTTACAATGCGATTTAGTTTATGTAAACAGTGCAGAAAGCAGATTATGATAATTACGAAGATTTGGAATTATTTTTGAAGAAGATGGTAAATTATTGACAATCATAGTGATTGAAAGTTTAGGAGATTTTTGTCGAAGATATTTTATTCGATGATCGACTATTCAAAAGATTAAAGGCGATTCTGATGTCAGCATGAACCCTTTACCAGGATTTAATAGAAAATTATGGGAAAAATTCGGATTAAGAAAAAATATTATGTATTATGGCTTAAGCTAAAAGGAAAAAGCTTTAAATATTGAAGCAACCTCTAATAAGATTGAAATTCCCTTATTAGAAAAAGGGAGTTGATTTAGAGAAAGGATTTAATTAATGAAAAGGAGGAAGAGGGTGTGAATAACATTATGCATGACCCGATGTAGATTGGATGGTTATATTGGATCAGCCACAAATGATTCTTGAATTACCAGCGTTTAGAAAACCATTGATACTCCCATAAGATTAGCATTATTAGATAATAGGATTATAAACTTAAAGCGATTTTAAGATTATCGGAGGAAATCTTAAGTACGAAAAAATTAATTTTAATATATACCCAAAAATAGCTTATAATCTTGCGAGATAAAGGATTTTGATAGAACTCTAAGTTTGATTCGAGTTTTTACAGAGACAAGATTTCATGAGAGAAAATTAATAAACCTTACTCTATATATCGAATACACATCACATTGAGTATTTTGCTCAAAAAGATTATATAGATTTACCACTATTATTTCATGATATTGGACAAGTCTATCCACCAGAAACGTCTAGTATCAGTTTTGAAAATGATTTTTTACTTGATATAGGAGATAAACCCAAATATTTAGATTAGACCATCTGTTTCTAGTTTAACACTTTGTGTTTAATTATTCGAATAACATTTAAAACTACTTGAACAAACAAAAAGATTACAAATTACAAATTAAGGGTGAATATTTTGATGGCCATAGGCAAGCAGGGTTGATATCTTGATTGATCTTGCAGGGCCTCTTCCAGCTATATATCAAAAAGTTTAACATTTATGTTAGACTTAAACGACTTAGATGAACCGATTACTTATATCAATTTTAATGGTGAAAAATTTTGTGTCACAAAATTCTGTAATACATTAATTCGATTAAATAATCAAGAGATTAAATTATCATTAATGGTTGAAGATGGAAAAAACATTTAAGTCTTTATTATGTTAGGAATGACTTTCCTTGAAAAAGTGATAGCGGGATTCCATCAGAGAGCTTGAATGATTGAAGTCAATAAATCGAGTTGTCATACCCAAATGACTAGTCCTTTCTCTATATATATACTGATTGGTTTAACCTATCCTAATTATAAAGCTGAACCTTTTGCTCATATATCGATTTCGGATCAGTCATTTGTCTTTCCAAATCAGCCGTTTTCTGTGGAATATGCCGGTTTGCTGCAATACAAGGAAAAGATATTTCAAATCAAAATATTACCCTTACAAAGGGTATAAAACACCCTCGTATTTTGATTAGCAAATACATTGTCAAATTACCTCTACTCTATTTTCATAATCTTGGATTGGCCAGATATTCTACTTGGGAAATAATTTTTCTTTAACTTTTAAGAATTATTATTCAAAATAATATTTTCCTAATGTCGCCGATTAAAAACACCTTGTAACCATTGGATTACTACCCCTCAATTAAAACATGCTTGTTCTGAGAATTTTAATTCCTTTTATACCTCTCGACCCAGCGTGGTGATTGCATCTTATTCATTACCTTTGCAGCGCGTTTACTATCACAACCAAGCGATTTATAGTCTATTATTATTATTATTGTTTTGTTATTTTTATTATTTTTTTGTTATTTACTTTCATTTGTCAGTAATTGGCTATAAATTGACCATAAAGCATAAATTTAGCCCTTGGCAGTCCTCAAGCTCAAACCAGCGTCTTAGGTAAAATGTCCCCAGCGTCGAAAACTGAGTCCATGGTTAAGGATGAACCACGAGCCATTCGACCGCAGTTGAAGGAATGTTGCAGGAGAAAGCCTACCTCCTTTTTGTTTTGGCACTACTGTGCTTTGGTGGCCAAGGCCCAGCTTTAATTCTCAACTGTCATTCAGTAGTCGAACTTTGGGAGCTTAGAGTGCACCGCAGGTGGCTCTCACTTTATTTCCTTCCTCTCCTTTTTGCTTTTTCTTATGCATGGATGCTTTCTCTGTTCTGGCACTGCGACACTCTGGAATTTATTTTCTTTTTCTTCACCTCTCTTTGGCTTTTATGTTTCTTCTTTTCCCATGCTCTTTCCTCTTTTAACCTTTTTCTTCTCCCGCGATTGTTTCTTGGTTTGAGTCCCGAGAGGAGGAAGCCTCGCACCTACATTATCTCCATGACATGTGTATTCATATGAATTCGTGCCATGCTATTGCCCGTAATAATCACCATGGACACATGCCTCAGTGAAAATCCACCACGGATTATAAGTTGATGCACTCTAAGTTTTCATCCTTGGCATCACGACAGTCGTATGTGTGTCTATTCTGCCATTGAATAGTGGAAATTTTAAAACTATCTTGAGCGATCAGAAGTCGGAGCGCTGGGCGTGTGTTGAAAATGTGAGATTTTGTAATGTTTATTATATATTTAAGATATGAGTTGAGATAAACTTGGTTTTCAGGAAGGCCTTGAATAGGTGTAGTGAGAAGTGAACTCTTAGCTGAGCACCATGATTAAAATGTGCCAGCCAACAGACGAGAAGAATGGGTTGGCTTAGAAATAAACCTAAGTGAAAAAGGGCAAATTTGGAATTGGTAAAATGAGGACCTAATGGTCAAGAATAGGATAAACTTAAATGCTAAGGTGAATTAAATGATAAATGAAAATGAAATAAAGACCAAAAAGGAGAAAATTGAGAATGGAATTTGTGTGTAAATGAACATGGCCTTCGCAAAATGAAGTAAGACGGAGAATGGTCTTAGGAAGAGCACATTTGTGCATTTTAGACCAAAAAACGTTTTGAGAGAGAGTGAGAAGAGAGAAAGCTAGGGAGCAAGTGAGGAAGATCCAAGATTGTTGGTGTGATTTCTTCCACATTTCTTAACTTCTAAGTGATCAAGCATCTTGGGTGAAGAACATTCTTTTAAGGTAAGAACAAACCTAGATTTCTTTAAATGATGTTTGGAGTTAAAGAAGAAAAACCTAATCCATCCATGGGTTTCCTCATGGTTGGTTTAGGATGATATTAAAATGCCTTTATTAGTGGATGATTCGAACGACAAAACCGATCAAGCAGAGACATCAAATCAAATCATGGTCATCAATATATTGCAGAACTAGAGTCATATGCATTCTAATCATCATAGAATTATCAAATGTGTAGGCTTTAAGTTAAGCCAATTTATTGTGCTATTTACTTGGATGCTGCATTATTCTCTAGAGTTTTTATTGAATTTGATTATGTTTTTCTATACTAGTTTGAATCAATAAAATTATTTTCCTTTCAACAAAAAAAAAAAAAAAAAAAAGCACATAGCCCTAAAGAAAAGAAAGAAGAGACAATGAATATGTATAAGTTTGAGTTTAATATTTTTCTTAAAATAAGGAATAAGTTAAGTTAAGTTTATGTTTAAGATTCTTCTTCAACCCGATATGATTTTTTTTCTATCAAATTAACTAAATAGAAAGCAAGAAGGAATAAGTTGGTAACTAATTGTAAGACCTTAGGAAATTCTAATTTTCTGAAAAATGGTCATTTCGGTCAAAATCCGGAATTTTTCTAGATCTCAGATGATGAAACGAACTTCACTGTTGGAATCGTCTCACGAAATCTAGCTACCATATCGAATTTCGTCAAATTCTGAGACAGTCATAATTTCACGTTTTTTCGGGCACGGGGTGGTCGCGGGACATGGCACATTGTGGTGAAATGAGAGGTGCCCGTGTCATGTTTGCATAATGAGTCAAACATGAGCTCAAAATGGGACCCATGAGATGCATGGAAACATGTGATTGGGGTGGAAATATCTATGTTAAATGGATAAGGGATAAGGCGAAATCTAAGTCAGCCAATGAGGGGTTGACACATGTGTCGAAGTGAGAGGACATCACTTGGCCCATTCTTGACCCATGCTTGACGACTGTTTGGGAGGAGCGAACGGAAAAAAGAGGGAGGAAAGAAGAATTAGAGTTTTAGAAGTCTACCTTTCTTTGGTTTGAAGCGCGTTCGGTCGGTCGAATCTGCGGCCAAGAGAGACCAGGGGAAAGTTAGTCCGCTGCAGGGAGCTACGCGTGGATGCAGGTGTTGTGGAGTTTAAACCTCCGAGAGGTAGGGTCTTCTCCCTACTTATTTATTTCTTGTCTAAAAATCCATACAATGGTTTTGGGTGTGAGGCAGAAAATGTGTGATTTCAGTTCAAGTGAGGTGATGATGCTTGATAAGGGAGCCGTCCATGGGGCAAGCCCATCATTGTTTTTGGAATTAAAAATAGTCAGGATTTCTTGTTGGACCCCAAAAGTCTCCATGTGAATTTGAATTAGATAACGTGATGTTGCCACAAAATGAATGGCTTTAAATGTGTGTGAAATGATATGTTAATGCATACTTTAGGTAGTATTATTATGATTGTTGAATTCATATGAAACTATAATTGTGAATGAGCCATTAGATTGGATATATGAATTGGCGTCTTGCATTATGTGCCACGGGCAACATCACGTTGGGTTGGGTGAGTTGCACGGTAGTTGTTCTGCTCCAGTGAATGTGGGTGCCAGGTTTGTCCTTGGGACTCGTCCCGATAAAGATTAAGTGGGGTTCGTCATGAAATGAAAGTAGTGTGTGTTGGGCCAAAGCAGAGGGGGTCGTTAACCCCGCGGGCAACACTGGAACATGGGTGTGAGACCAGCGACGCCGGGCAAAATTTCTGTATGGGTGTAAGGGCTTGGCGGTTATGTTTTATCGCCCAGACCTGGGGACCCGAATGACCGAGTCGTGTCACATCACCCCCTACTAAGCGGCGATTGTGCCGACCACCCCCGCCGAACCCAGGTAGTTTGCAAAGACTAGAGAATCTGTGACGAAGCTGTGTTGCTTGTAATGGCTTAGTAAAAATTTTTCTTTTTCTAGCATGATTTTATAAAATTATGGCAACATAAGCGGTATAACTCTGAGGACATGTCCCCAAAACACATGCATATCTGAGTTTACACTTTTAAAACATGACAACCAATAACATACCGAGCCTCGAGATAATACATTTTCACTGATAAAATTTATCGCCTTTTTGCTCCCATATACTCAAGCTTGTACAAATTCAAAATATTTCCTTCTGAAAGTTAGTTAATACAACACTTATACTGAAGTCGGGAGAATCTAATCGTCAGGCGTCAGGCGTGCTGTGCACGGAAAATAGCTTTAAAACAGGAAAATAATAAGCTAAAAAGCAGGCTCAGTGAGTGTATGCTTTTATAAAATGCTTTTTTCCAAAAATATCTCAAACATAGAAACTATATTTAAGTTTTCTAGAAACCTTGCACTTGGCTATAAAGTTTGCAAACTTTCATAACTACTATTTAATTTGCTTTAAAAGTTTCTAAAACTTTTCATAAAATTACTTGCTTGCTTGCTTTGAAAGTTTCTAAAAACTTTTCATACTATGGTTGCTTGCTAGCTTTAAAAGTTTCTAAAACTTTTCATAAAACTACTTGCTTGCTTGCTTTGAAAGTTTCTAAAAACTTTTCAGAAACTACTTGCTTGTTTTTGCTGTATAAGTTTCTAAAAACTTTCATTGCATTGCACCTTGCTTGCTTGCTTGCTTTTGAAGTTTCACAAAACTTTTCATAAAATGCTTCCTTGCAGTCTGGTTGAGTTTTAAGCGTATGAAAATGCTTATAAATAAAGATCGACCACTAGAGGCCCTTCTTTACTTGCTATACCTAGTAACACGGGGAGCACAGGCTTGTGTGCCAGGTGGAAGGACACGGGTCCATCACTAGGTGGAAGGGCCTTGGCCCACATCACCTTTCAGGTAATATGGGTGGAAAGACCTTGGTCTCACGTCACCATATAATAGCTAAGCGCGCTAACCCTATATACTCACTTGCGGCGCTAATTCACGAGGGTCGGTTGATAACCTTGATCAAGCATGAGATATTCACGGATGCCAGATGTCCATTTTACCACTCACGAAAATCAGGCGAGTCTCCTTTGTACTGGGGCTCTTCCAGGACATTACAACATCCTAACACGTTTTAGCAGTATTCACACAGTCCACACTCCCGAATAAAATTGGTAAAAATTGCCATGGGCTCATACATCAATACTCATCCAAAATAAATGTTATAAAATAGTTCAAGAGTTATTACATTACTCTTAACCAAACATATATCAAAATTTAAAGTTTTAATACATGTTATACAAAATGAATACCAAAGCCACAACCCGGCTTTCTTCTAAAACACGGCCTTTAGTGAGCATCGTCCTCCTGTACACTTCCTGTACCGGAAATAATGATCCTTCAACAGGGTGAGCAATGCCCAGTAGTGATAATTTTCTACATATGTAGGTTACTCCACTTCAATTATGCATGTCTGTAGCAACCAAACACACTCAAGCAAATACATGATCCTACTTGAATGTCTACATGTCCAATCCATGTCTCGAGTCCTCACCCAGGCTCCTCACACATGCCTAAGCCAAATGCGAGCAAAATACGGTTTCTAAAACAAAGATTACATTCACTTGAAAACACACTACAAGTTCCCGGTAAATATATTGGGTTACCTGGGAGTGAATTGCTGGATAATTTTCGAGCATGATCAGCGGGTGCCTCCAGGATGAACTGTTAGGGACCACTCTCAGGCAATTCTTGAGAAATCTTATGAAATTCCTTTCTGGCTTAATTTTGATTTTCTTTCATTTCTTTCATGTCATGCGCTCCACCTACCATCTAAGTTGCCACTGATTGCATATAGAGAATGCATTATGCCAATTCAAAATACCCATGCTAATCTCATTTTGCATTAATATATATTAACTTTAATTACACAATTCATGTTATTCAATTCACAATCAATAACTTCAAGATTAGCTCATAGACAATAATAATCTAAGCAATTCATTTTGAATGACCAAACCAACACAAAAATCACACAACATATCACGTGAGCAGGTGAAACCTCGAATTAGAAACCTTTGTTCCGCATTACCAAATGAGGATTTCGCTCGGTTCAAAGATTTTTGAGACCGGTAACACGACTTTCAGGCCTTAACGATCACATCCATAAAAATGTGGCTCTTAGTCAAAGAATAAACCAAATCAGGGAAAAGATCCTACCTCTTTGGGATTTGTGCCGGGCTCTGAATCGTGAGTCTCACCGGCTGGCTACTTTACTTGCCACGTAGAACAACTTTGCTTCTTGCTCCGTCGAGAACCAACGGTCCGAAAGCCGGGAAATCTAGAGAGAAGTCACTCTTTCTCTCTCTAAAATCTGAATCTCCAACTCACTGTGACGTTTTTGCCAAAATGGAGAAGATGATGGTATTTTTGACTCATTTTTAAATCTTTCCCCTTAATTCCATTTGTGTCCTTTTAAGTGACTTAAAGGACCACTTGCCACATGGCTCAATCCAAGCCATTCATTTCCATCCTCTCACTAATCATGCAACATGTGTCACATGGGTACATGTAGTAGGTGACTTTGTCCATCACATAATAACTCCGCAATGGTTTTTCGTGGCACGGAGCACGGTGCCTTGAAAGCGTGAAATTTCAATTGTCGAATTCGATGTGGTAGCTAGATTTATGAGGGCGATTCCAACGGTGAGAATCCGTTTCATCATCACGAGATCTGAAAAATTTCAGATTTTGATCGAAGTACCATTTACTCTTTTTAGAAAATTAGAATTTTCTCGGGTTTTATTCTCCCCCTTAAAAATTTCATCTCGAAATTACGTATAAATGCAGCAACTCCCATGTATGCAACGTGCACTATACCATGCATGTAAGCTAGTCATTTAAGTGATGCTTGGCACCATGTACCTTCATCCCCTTCTTATGAGAGGATGGGTGGCGCTATCGTGTCTTGGCGCTCCCCGTTGACTCCTCCAGCCATTTACGCGGTCTTTGTAGCACCCTCATTGCTTCTGATTATTTGCGTCGTAAAACCGATCCACGACTATCCATAATGCTGCTGGTCTCTCGAAGGTCCGTCCATATCGACCTCGATCTCTCCCCCGATCCCGCGCGAAATTTGGATGCAGGTGTACTACTCCGGAGCAGAGATGTGAAATACCTCATGGACACCTAACATGCTGAGCGGTAAAGCCAAGCAGAACCTTCTGATTTTCTCTCTCAGTATATTGGAAGGGTCTGATGAACCTCGTGATGGCTTCCACCGCCTCGAGACACGACCACTCCTCTCTTGGGCATCACCTTGAGAAGGCAGTGATCTCGACCTCGAACTCTAAAGGGTCGACGTCGTACATCGCATAAGCTCTTCTACAGGCTCACGAGCCATGAGAGGGCGTTGTCATATCAAGCTCACCTTCTTGAGTTATGCCGTCAGTCAGGGACGGTGAGTGGGCTCTCTCCACCTCGGTCTAACATATCGGTGATGCGCATGGCCTCCCATTACAATGCCTCACTCTGTAGCCATACGTATCTTTTTGAGATAGAAAACATTGTTGGTAGGTACACTAAGGAAAATGCTCCTCCATTGCCCTTTATGATCCGGGACGCATGCTCATGACATGTCCTCAACACACAATATGGTCCTCTCTTCACCCGACCATCAGGTTTGTGGGTGGAAAGTTGTACTCATGGTCAATAGTGTGCCGCAGCCTTTTGGAAACTCTTTAAAAGTGCGCGAAGTAACCTGGTGTATCAGGCACCATGGATACTGGTACTCTCACGAGTGCCTAAAACATTCATGCCATACCCACATCTGTTTTATGGTTTTAGCTTTAATTTACAGTTAAATATGCATTTTATAGTTCGATATCTGATTCTTGCATTTTGTGTGAATAGCAGGTGGAATGGGCAGTTTTTGAGACCATTTTGACGAGAAGAAGAAGACGAGAAAGGTGGCGGGCGTCGCGACATCGATGTCATAGCGTCGGTCGATAAGGAAGTCAATAGTGTGACGATCGCGGCCTTAACTGTCTCAACATGCATTCGCTAAGGGACTAGAAATCGAGGGGTATCGAAAAACATATGGACTAGGGCACGGAAAGCATAGCGGCGTGAGATCAACGAGAGAGGAGACTTGCTTTGTATTTTGATCTTTTACGAAGTGGCGATTTTACTAGATTGTTTGCGTGTGTAATCAAGTTCAGTATGTTCTAGATTCACATCTAGGGTTTTGTTGAACCCTATCACGATTGCATGGATTAAGATTTTGATTTTATATTATTCAGTATTTATGACTTATTAGTATCTGCTCTATATCTGTGATTTATATACATGATGTCTGACATTGGCGTGATTTACTGAACATGTCAGAGATATAGAGATGAGGATGCCCGAGATCCCGAATAGAGGCTCAGTCAATTTGGTAAATAGAAATATTCCGATTCTGAGGGTGGCGATTAAGGTTAGAACATTTAAGTGTTTCGGAGCATTGGGATGGGGTAGAGATACGCTCAACCCTGCTAGAGATATAGGCAAATACACCTCGAGAAAGGGTATCTCGTAGGCACGATCACCTCGCCATCAATGAGTCGCGAATAGACTGAATAGTAATTTCTCTAGGTAGTAATCCATCAAAAGTGGCAGGGGGAGATAAACCCTAGTCTCCCACAACACGGATTATTTACTAAGATAATCGAGTTTAGTTTAATCTCACACATTAGTTAATTTGTCACTCAGGAAGCTTACGTCCAGGATAATGGTCGAAGGTGCTTCAGTAGTCAATCTGCGGCTTCTCCCAGTGGATCGATATCCATATTTAGGTACACTGTATTACTTGAGCGGCAGTGCGCTTGCACATGGCGTACACATTTAACACACCACAGCGTTTATTTCTCGGTTTTGGCGTCGTTCTGGGAGAAGTTTAGTGTTGATATTGACAATGACGTCTTAGATATTACTATTTTACTTTTACAAGTCTTTGGTAATTTGAAGTCTTTATGTTTAGGTGTGTGATTCTGATCAAGGTTACAGCGAGTGCATGCGAACGGGGTCGGGTCAGACTACATCAGTTTGATCCACAGGCCGGAAGAACCTTATCTTAGGGCGGAAGCGACCGCAGTGTAAGAAATCCGGCCCGATCATGCGAGAGCAATTAGAGAACGCGATCTTGGCCCGCGAAATGGCGCCAAAGGGACACTTGATAGGAATAATGGTAGAATCATGCACCCGGTGTTGTCTGACCCGGATGATCCATTCATGTTGCTAGAAAGAGTTTGCTTTCTCGCCTACGGACTGTTAGACGGCTATCAGAAGACCCTTTTATTGATGAGACAACTTTGAGTTGAAGAGGCGTGACCTTCCGGATCTTTAGAACATCACATTTCCGCGGATTGCCCAATGAGAATCCGAATATGCATTTGATAACTTCCTGAAGTCGACCACGATCAAGTACAGTAAGTCCTTTGAAGAGGCACTCAAGTTGAGATTGATCCGCATCTCACTAGGTGATAGAGGCAGGCATTGCCAGCCAGGTATTGGCAGTTCCATTACTTCATGGAGCGACTTGAGTGCGAGAAGTTCGACCAAGTTCTTCCCACACGCAAAAAATTGCCTTTGTGACACCCCATTCGAGGAATTAGTTGACAACGAATCAACCATTTGAAATACTCGTGATTGTCGAGTTACTGGAAACCTTCCCTTATGAAAATCGAGGCGATCGCTCCTTTGTGAGTGCCTTGAGATACATATCGTCGGCGACCACACAGGGTCCACCTATGAATAAAATGAGTAAAAATGGCCATGAGGCCCACATGTCTTTCACAATAAACATATTCCAACCAAATATCTATCCATGGTTCAAAGTTAATAAATTACTCTTATACAGCTTATATATTAAAATGAAAACAATTACAATACGTAATCGACTAAAAACACCATTAAGCGCGGCGGAAACATTCTGTATCGGCCTCTAAGATGAGTCGTCGCCTCGAACGCTCCCTGTACCTGAAATAATATATTCATCGACGGGGTGGTAATGGAGTATTGGAATCACCACTGAAATAATTTACTCCCACCTAGTGCATATCACGATGATCAGATTTAAGCACCAACTCGAAGTAAATACGTGATCGTACTTGAATGTCTAAATGCCCGTTCCCATGTCTCGAGTCCTCAACGACTCACTCACACTTACCTAAGCCATGTATGAGAAAACATCATTTTCAAAACAAAACTTGTTATTCTTGAAAATACACTCTAGGAGTTCAGGTAAAATATGGGATTACCCTCAGAGCGGTGTGTTGGAGAACTTCCCGAAACAGTCATGGTCTTCATCCGAAATGATCTGTTGGACCGTCTCCCAACCTCATTCTCCGGAAAATCATCCTGTGAAATTCCTTTCGCAACCATGTTTGTTTTTCAGAAAATTCGTGTCATGCACTCACACCTAATTTCTAGGTTACCCAGTGCATATGAAAATGCATTATGCCATTTCAACCAATATATATATCAATATGCAACATTCTCGATTTTAAGCTCCACAACACATGTCATTCCTGTTGATCAACCATCACCCAAATTAAACTCACTTAAGCAATTCACATTATCATCTCCAAGGGCCCTACAAACACAATTATAATTTATATAATTATGTCATTTTGTTAACATTTTAAATCATGTATTAGCTTATTCGATTTCCTATCTGACTCAAAGTCGTTCTCTTAAGCGATTTCTCAATCCATTACACAAAAATTAGCTTGTGTGTCTAATTAACGTATACGAGCAATTCAATTTGAATCACTTAACCAAACACATTTTCTCACAAAATATTTCATGAATACTATTCACATGAACAGTAAAACCCTCGGGTTATTGTTCGCGACCTGACAGGTTCCACTTTGAGCAGAATTCCATAGCATTTAGGCCTCATATATACCAAAGCTGGTGCGGCATAGCGAATTATGCCATTAGGCACCCCCAGGCGATTCAGTGGACAGTCACGGACTATCAATTGGGTTTCTAAATTTTCCCCACTTCGGTCCCGAGTTTTGGAGATGGAGTCGGCAACCGTTCGAGGCCTCAAGTAACGAATCATCAAGCAAAGTACTTAATCAAGAGTAAAACAAGTGGATAAAGCCCACCTCCACGGGTTTGTCGAAACTCCTTAAAGCGAGCCTGCCGCAGCGAGCCCTGCGCTCGTGGGCAGCTGCTGTAGCCCAGGCGAAATCCCGGCCAGGGTCGTTCGCGGAATCTTAGAGAAGGTGCTCTCTACAAAGAAAATCACCATTTTTCGACCGGCTGCGTCTCCCTGCTACTTCACGTTTTTCTCCCCTTTAATTGTAGAAGATGACACTATGCATTATTTTGTCATTTTCCTCATTTAAAATTTCTAAAAATGAAACATCTATGTCCCCTCTTTCCTATTTATTTTAACATTTAGCCTTATCTCGACCGTCCAGTTTCCATCATCACTCTACTCGCTGACTAATTGTCACATGAATTTATGTTATGTGACTTTTGTCACATCAGATTTCGTTTTCTGGCACCCGATACTCGATGCCTCGAGAAAAGCGTACAAATTCCTCTTTGTGCCGGAATTGACGAAGACCAGCGTGGTAGCTGTTCCGAGGCATTCAACGGTGAAATCCGTTTCATCATCGAGATCTAGAAAGAATTTGATTTTACGAAATTACAATTTGCCATTTTTCGAGAAAATTAGAAGCTTTTCTCGGGGTTTCACATTTTCCTCGCCAAAAAGAATTTCATCCACGAGAATTCCGCACATCTGCGTCGACCACGTGCGCTATGTAACTTCTTACTCAAGACGTGTGAATTACGACAACTTAGGCTAAAGGTCCCAGTACGACAACCCAGATGGCTATCAATTCATCCATATCAAGAATGACATGTCAACGCCCACTGTCTACCTTACTGGGTCCACCATGAATGGAATCAAGAATCACGACTGATCTCCATTACATCGACCGACTTTCACCACATATCCTAAGGAAGAATTTCCCATCATCTCTCTAAGAAGGCCTTAACCTCTAAGCCCAGACCTATCACCTGAGATGCATTTAATGAATGAACATGATGCATCAATTAACCTTCTCTAATCCAGCAAGTGCGAGGTAGAAACGTGCCACTGTTCATCGGTGATGAATGCTCGGTCTCTGCACCGTAAAGATCTCTACACTCCTACGACAATCTAAGCCTCCTATGCAGTGGGGCAATGGTAACTGCGTCATCACCCGGCTGACCGAACTCGGCACGTAAATCTTTGCCTTAGACCCAGGCCTGCGCTGCGGCTCGGCCTATGTGACCGTCGAGAGTGCTAGGTCTTTGGTGTGGCACCTTGGAACTAATATTGGTTCCCCTGATCCATATTAGGGGGTGGAGGAACAAACTGTGTCCTCTCTGTCCTCTGTGGCCCAGGACTGCTTGTCCCAAACCTAAGATCCTTGTCTTTGGGGCGATCCCTCTCACCATGTCCAGCTGCTTTGCTTGATAGTGCCACCTTATCACCTTGCCCATCGGCCCGCAACTTCGCTCAGTCTCAGTGGTAGGGACTAAGGTGTCCCATACCCCTTAGGTTTACGCCTCGTGGGCAATCCCGTCGAAAGTGTTCAGGATGTCGGCAGAAATAACACACCATCTGCTCTACCTGACTAAATGTCTCATCCTGGCCTTGGTCCTGTCCTGAATATCCTTGTGAAACGAAAGTCTTCTGCTTCTTTCCCAGGTTGGAAGAAGATGAATCTTCCTTCCTCTTAGTACCAACACCCCTATCTTGGATGCCTCGTATGTCATCTACCTCTCCCTCTAGCGATTAGAGGGATGATGTGCTCTAGCGTTAGTCGTTTGACCGCCACAGCTCACTATTGCACATGCCTGTGCGATAGCGGCAACTGCAATTCCTACGGCCTCAACAAAGGCCTGCTGGTCAAAAGCCGGTGGTGTCTAACCAGTAACTCGTGGACGACCTCTACGTCCTCCCCCGCGACTAGCCATCTACACAAGTCAAATGGCAAGTTAAATTATATCTACGATTATCCTTTAAGGCGTAACCATAGCCCAGAGACACTATTCGTATTCCATAAAATTTTATATACTATGTCCATGCATTCGTAGGTAATACAGGGCCAATAATTCATTTATTAAATCATATTCGACAAAAAATTTTATTTTAGAAATTTTTGTTTTAAAAGATTTTATTTCATTTGATTTTATAACATTTTATTTTATTTTTATTTTATTTTTTTCAGTTTACACCTTTGTAAAACTAGAAAAATTTCTTCTCATCATTTTTCATTCCATTTCTTTGGAAAACCACCCAAAAAAATGTTCTTATATATATATTTTCGTTTATTTCCGGACCAGTTTGTCCAAAAATTTCTCAACCTCCTGTTCTCACACTAACCCTAGTGTTCAACACTTTTATTTTATTTTATTTTATTTTATTTTTTTTTTTCCTATGTGCTACTTACCCAAGCACACAATTCAATCCCTGTGATTCATGTTCACACAACGATTCATCAAACAATCCCACCTGATCACATAACAATCAACATGTTATACGCAATCGCGCATCAGCATATGTATGCGGTGTTCTACTTGTCGCGTGACTTCCTAGGTAATCCACATACCTAACCCCAACATCGAGCCACACAGTGGTGGCGTTCTTACCTTAATGACTCGGCTGGCCTTGACCCAGTCCCTCCAATCCCTAGGTTTTCCTTTACAAGTTCTACACCCACGAGCTCCCGAGGTAATCGTTCACTAGCTCGATGCAAGTGTGAAGGCGGTATCGGAACCATACTATGGATACACCCAGGGCTCCAAGGTAATCGTTTACCTTAGTTATGATACCAAGCTGTGACACCCCATTCTCGGGGGGTCGTTGATAACCGTCGGCCAGTAAAATACTCGTGATTGTGGGTTGCAGGCCACGCTTATAATCGGGCGAGTCTCCTTTATGCGAGGAGCTACTGCCCGAGATACATATCTGTCAGCGGCGACCACCGCAGGGTCCATATATAGAATAAAATGGTAAAATGGCCACTTGGGCTACCATCAATACCAAAATAAACATATTCCAACCCGAATACATATATCTCACATAGTTCGAGTTAATAAATTACTCTTATACATATATTAAAATGAAAAACATTCTAATACATGTATTCAACTAAAACGCCATCAAAGCCACAAACTGGCTTTCTTCTCAATCGGCCTCTAAGATGAGTTGTCGCCTCGAACGCTCCCTATACCTGAAATAATATATTCCCTCGACAGGGTGAGCTAATGCCCAGTAGTGGAATCACCCTAAATGGGTTACTCCCCACCTAAGTGCATATACTTAATGATCAATTTAAACACACACTCGAGTAAATCATTGATTCTACTTGAATGTCTAAATGCCAGTTCCCATGTCTGAGTCTCCCCGACTCCCTCACACTTACCTAAGCCATTGTATGAGAAAACCTCTGTTCAAAGAAACAAAACTTGTTATTCTTGAAAATACACTAGAGTTTCGATAAAAATATGGGACTACCCTCGGCGATTGTGTTGGAGAACTTCGAAAGCTGATCGTAGTCCTCATACGAAATGATCACATTGGAGCCGTCTCCCAACCATTCTTCAAAAAATCATCCTATGAAATTCTTTAACAACCATGTTCGTTTTCGAGGAAAATTCTTATCATGCGCTCCCACACCCCTAATTTCTAGGTTACCCCGATTACATAACGAAAATGCATTATATGCCATTTCAACCAATATATATATCAATATGCAACATTCTGAATTTTCACTCACAACACATGTCATTCACTATTGATCAACCATCACCCAAATTAGCTCACTTGAGCAATTCACATTATCATCTCAAGGGCTCTGAAACCTGATTACAATTTATATAATTATGTCATTTTGTTAACACATTTAAAATCATGTATTAACTTATTGATTTCTATACAGCTCAAGCCATTCTCTTAAACAATTTCTCAATCGTACACAAAAATTAGCTCGCGTGGCTAATTAACGTACACGAGCAATTCAATTTGAATCACTCAACCAAACACATTTTCTCACAAAATATATTTCATAAACACTATTCATGTGAACAGTAAAACCCTCGGAGTTCTTGTTCCACGGCCACTGGCTCACCAGGTTCCTTTGTAAGCCAAATTCATAGCCATTCCCGGCCTCCTTGCCACAAAGCATAATTTATGGCATGATTATACATTAAACACCCGAAAACAGTCGAGTGGGCGATCACGGACTATCGATTGGGTTTCTAGAATTTTCCCTTTGTCGAGTTTTGGGACCGATCAACGACAAATTTCAAACCTCAAACCAACCGAGAATCATCTACAAATTGCTTAAATCAAAGGTAATAGTATGATGAAGAGCCCCTGCGGATTTGCCGAAAATCAACCCCAAACGGTACCACGTGAAGCCCTTAATGCAAAAGCAAGCTTTACTTCTTGGCAGAAGGCAATCGGACGATTGGAGTAAGCGAATCTTGAAGTGCTCTCTCTAAAAGAAAATCACCATTTTCAGCCTTTGCATCTACCTTGCTGCCTTCACGTTTTTCTCCTTTGACAGGAGATGACACTATGCATTATTTTATCGTTTTCCTCGTTTAAAATTTCAAAATGACATCTATCCGCCTTTCCCTTGACTGACATTTATTTATCGGTATCCGTTTCCATCGTCTCTCTACTCATGAAACTAATTGTCATATGAGTACATGTTATGTGACTTTGTAAATCATATTTCGTTTACGGCTGAAATGTTGATGCCTCGAAAAACGTGCAAATTGAATATCTTTGAATTCGACGAAATTAGGCATGGTAGCGCTAGATTTCGTGAGGCGATTTCAATGGTGAAATGGATTCGTCGCTCAGTCACAGAAAAATTTGGATTTTTGCAGGAAATTACAATTTTTCAGCTTTGAAAGAATTCAATTTTTCTTGGGGTTTCACATGCCCAGTTGGTGCGAGGATCAATACTTTTAGGCGGCTAGGGGAGAACACAGCGAAGCATAGGATATATTTCATAAAGCTTGTTGAGGAAATTGCCCACATCCGCAGGTATTTAGATGGATGCAAGTCCATGCTCTATAATGGTTTGTGGAATGCGACTAGAGCGTGATTGATACTGAAGCGGGAGGCGTAATGAAGAAGACCACGGACCAAGCATATGAAATCTTGGAAGCGGCGCTCTGTACCAATTAGTGGCCTAAAGATAAGATTACACCGGTGAGATGCATAGGCGGCACCGGATAACGAGGTTCTCGGCGATCCCGGTTGCTCGTATCGCGCGACACTAAGCCGGTGAGTTAGGCCCATTGCAGCGAATGCCATGGACCCGACCATGGGAGTTGTGTGAATTACGTGGAGGAATGGCCTGGCGGCCTGAGATACCCGGTCGGGACCTGGCTTGATGGGCGGAGCCCGGTATGTATCGAGGTTTAATAAGAGTCGACCACGGAGCGAGGGGAGGTCGGTATGGGGTAACAATTATCGGAACCAAAATCAAGGCCCGGGTGGTGTAATACTCGGAATGGTCGGAAACCGGAGTCAAGGTTATGGATGGAGGAACAATCAAACAACATGCCTGTCACGAGTAAAGCAAACCACCTCCAGGAAAATGGTGGACTTGGAGACAAGCCCTTGCTTTGCAAATGCTCACCTCACATACAGCCTTTATGAATGAGATGAAAATGAATATGCTGACGAGCCACCGATTGAACAATCAAGCGTAGTTGAGAAATTTAGAAGTGCGGATGGGCGAAATGAGCCAATCTATTGACAAAAAGAGCGTAGGAGTTCCTTACCCGACAACTTCAGTAAACCCAGAGACGAGGAATGAACATGCTTGATCCGTGGCCCGAGAAGTGGTAGAGAATTGGCATCTGACGACCCAATGACAGCGAGAGGAGGTAGCGAAAGTCATCGGACCGGTCATAATGATAATCTGAGAGAGAGGGAACAGCCCTGAGAAAAAGTTTGTGGAAAGCGAAGCAAAGGATTGCCCACCCATAGCCCCAATTTTGTATCCCCAACGTCTAAAGAAGCATAAGCTGGATAAGAAGTTCACCAAGTTTATGGAAGTATTCAAGAAATTGCATATCAACATTCCGTTTGCTAATGCTTTGGAACAAATGCCAAGTTATGTCAAATTTATGAAGGACATCTTGTCACATAAAGAATCTTGTGAGATGTCGAAGAAGCGGTTAACCCTAGCGAGAATGTAGTGCCATCCTTCAGAGGAAGCTACCACAAAAGCTAAAAGACCCAGGCAGTTTCACTATCCCTTGCACCATCGGGAACGCTATCTTTGAGAGAGCTTTGTGTGATTTGGGCGCCAGTATTAATCTCATGCCCCTATCCATATTTAGACGTTTGGGGTTAGGTGAAGCTCGTCGACTCTGATCCCACCTCGAGTTAGCGAGACGAGGTCCTTAAAGCATCCGAGATGGGTGATAGAAGATGTCTAAGTGAAGGTTGACAAGTTTATCTTCCCAACAGATTTCATTGTATTAGATATGGAAGAGATAAAGAAATACCCATAATCTTGGGTAGACCATTTCTTCGCGACTAACGAGCGATGATTGATGTTGGAGGAGAGCTAAAATTGAGGGTGCGGGGATGATGAAGTGAGTTTAATGTGTTCAAAGTATGAGACACCAGATGGGGTGATACATGCTTCATGGCGAGGGAGACCGTAGAGGCTATAATGTCTGGCAAAATTAGTCTACTTTAACCGCTTTGGAGGTAGCACGGAGCAGTGATTCGAGAGTATGGGAGAATAGAATTTGAGGAGTATGTAAAATGGATGGATTCCTTGAACCCAATAGAAGGGAAATATTTTGAATCTAGGTGAAAATACTAAAATGCCGAGTGCCATCGTTGAGCGACCACAAGATGGAGTAAAAGCCATTACCTAGCGCCATCCCAGGCATGTACTATCACAGGAATTTGCTTCCACTTACCGATCAGATTATTTAGGGTGTCCACTTTGTGACCAATGGGGAAGATAAGTTATTGAAATTTTCGAGATCACAAAAATACGCTCGGATGGTCTCTGGTGATTTAAAGGGATTCACCCTTCTATGTGCATGCATGTCAATTTTGTTGGAAGATGGTCATAAGCCTTGAGTGGAAGCCTGGAGGAGTTGAATCTAATTATGAAAGAATTAGTCCCAGTAAGGAGGTATTTAAAGTCAATTTAGACTCTTTTAGGGGTTATTTATCCCCAGTTCGGCCGGTGCATGGAGTAAGTCCATTACAGGTAGTGCCTAAAAAGGGAGGAACAACCGTCATACGAGCCAAAAGAATAACACATTCTTAACCTTACAGACGAGTCAGGTTGGAGAATTTGTATTGACTATCGGAGGCTGAATAAGGCCTACTTTCGAAAGACCATTTCCCATTGCTATTTACGGATCAAAATGTTGGATCAGACTTACTTGGGACCACGAATACTATTGCTTTTGGATGGATATTCCGGCTACAATCGGTGCTATAGCCCCTAAGATCGGGGAGAAGATGACATTCACATGTCCACATGTTACATTCGCATTCGAGCGAGGATGCCCTTATTTGTCTGAATCTGTCGGGCACCTTCAGCCATTTATTATAATAATGGCCATTTCTCGGAATATGGTTGAAAAAACAATCGAGGTCTTCATGGATGATTTTTTGTCTTGGGAAGACAAAGGCGGTTCCATGGTTTTTGCATTTACGTGGGTATTTGGTGGCGAGGTGATCCCTCCGAATTTAGCTATCAACGGGGAAAAGAGGTTCTTCGCACACTTGAACACTACTCTTTGGGGAGACCCTATTCTATACGGGCATTGTCGCGACCCAGTGATCGGGAGATGTGTGCCCGAAGATGAAATGGGCGGTGTTTGTTCTTTTACTGCGCTTTGCATGCAGGGAAGTTTGGCGACGGAAGACGACAAAGGTACTTTGATCAAGCTTCTATGGCTTTAACATTCAGGATGCTCATCAATTCGTATCCACCACTTGTGACAAATGCTAGCGAATGGGGAGCATTTCTAGAAAGGACAAACTGCCCATGCACACAATTCTGGAAGTAGAGCTGTTTGATTTATGGGGGATGGATTTCATTGGCCCATTTCCCCCTTCTTTTAATAACCTTTACATCTTGCTGGCAGTAGATTACATCTCTAAGTGGGTTGGAGAGCTTGCTCTCAGGCCTGCACTAATGATGCTAGGGTGGTCGCCAGTTCTTCCACTTACATATTCTCAGCATTGGCACTCCTTTGAGCGATTACGGATAAGCGGTGCCCATTTATGCAATAAGATGATTGACAGAGTCTTGCGCAAGTATGGAGTGAGGACATCGCACATCTCTCGCATACCACCGGTGAATGGGCAAACGGAGGGTGTCGGTCAATCAAGTCGATACGGAGAAAACCGTCAATAGCGGGAAGGACTGGTGAAAAGATTGAGGATGCACTGCAGGCATACGAGGAACAACATTAAAAACGCCATTGGGTATGTCGCCATTTCAAATTGTTTGGGGAAAGCATGCCACTGCTTGGAGTGGAATTGGGCATCGAGCCTGCTCGGTAACTCGGAGTTGAACATGGACGGTACATTAGCCAAGAAGGCGATGCTCACATTTCGGTGAATTGGGCCAATTCCGCAATGAGGCTTATGAGAATGGAGTCATATATAAGGAAAGGCGAAAGCACGGCCTGAAAAACATATCGCGAGAAAGAATTCGAGGCGAAGCGGCGAATCATCTTGTTTAATTCCCGACTCAAACTTTTTCCAGGGAAATTAAAGCCAAGATGGTCAGGACCATTCACTGTGACCCAAGTTTTTTCACATGGAGGAGCGGAAGTTACGCATTCAGAGAAAGGAACATTCAAAGTTAACACCTAGTGATTAGGCCGGAGTGCGCTTTGGGGCGAGTTCCGTGCGAATAAGCTGGAGACCATTCCATGAGCACACGAGGAAGGGTACAATGAAGTCATATAAGCTCGGGTTCTGACACATTAAGATTAGGTCGTCGAGGCTAACGACATTAAATAGCCTTCTTGGAAGGCAACCCAAGCTTCTCTTGAATTTTTCTTTCCATAGTTTAATTTTTGGTTTGTTTAATTTTTGGTTTGGTTTTATGTCTCCTTAGTAATCGGGATTCTCTTTTAATTTTATGCTTCGGGTCAGAGGTAGCAATGAGCATGGATGACCCGCTCGAGAAGATCATTTCAGAAGTGCGGAAGGGTAAAAAAAAAAATTGCATTCAGGGGGTTTTCTCAAAAACTTAGAAAATTATTGAATTTTTTTCATTTTGTCCTTCTTTGTCACGTCGCGACGTTGCCTGAACCATGAAAAACCAAGCCTCGGTCACGTCGCAACGTTGAGATCCAACGTCGCGGCGTTAAGCGACTTTCCCACCTAAAAAGTAAGCGGCGTTGGATGCATAGCGTCGCGATGTCCCGATTTCACCACTTTCGGCCCGGGCGGCCGGCGACGTTGGATCGACATCGTGACGTTGGATTTCGCATCTGCGGGCGATGGCGGCGTTTGGATCTCAGCGTCCGCAGTTGCGACTCCACCCTCAGGAACGTCACGACGTTGAACCCGAACATCGCGACGTTGCTGTTTATTGACTAAAAGCCCTCCATATTTTTGTCCTACCCACACCCAGCCCTGTTGGAACCCTCCCGCACCTCCATTGTTGTAGCCTCCGACCACCCTGTCACCTCTACCACCACCAGTCTTCGCCCTCCCATGCCAATCCTCCACCCCTGTCTCACGCCTCCCATCACCTTCCGGTGGTGCCTAACCCTTTTTGTCGCCTCCTAGTGAGTTCGGCATTTTTGTGGAGTCGACCTTGATCTAGTCCTACCATTTGGGTGGTTAGAGCCTACGGACGGTGGAATGCACCTAGAGTGCGTGGCAGTCTCCTGATGCATTCAGCGCCGTTCCCACTTTTGCACCCTAGGTGCTCGATTATTTGTCCAGGTCACCTAGGAGTTGCCTCCTTTATGCCATTCGGCCCCGGTGCGCCCCTTAGTGCTTAGGAGGTCTAGACCCACCCCTCTACACCTATGTCAGGTATGCAGCAAAAGTTGACCGCTAACGGGTCGGGCTAGTGAGGATCCGACTCCGAATTTCGACCTCACCAAATTTGTCAATGAAGGAGTGTCGCCAGATAGGTTTAGCACCATTGTAAGAATTGGTCCTTTATCAAAGAAGGGCTTCCACCGCAATGACTTCTTTTCGCCAAGACCATTGCGGAATAAGGGATGCGGGCGCTATGCCGACCACCTCGTCAGTACGGCGAGTGTGGTATGAGTCCTACGCCCGACCTCGCCTCCGGTAATCGTGAAAAAGGTTCGGGTGCGTGGAGTGTTGGTAGACTTCAGCGCGCAGTCTATCAACCAATTTTATAATCTTGACCCAATCCCACCCGAGCCTTTTGATCGGCTCTATGAGCGGCACGACTACCCTGAGATCCTCAGGGTCCTAACTAACGGGCGGGGTGAGTGGAAGCTCAATAGTGAAGGGCACGTCGTGCACTTCAAGGCCAAACATTTGGCTTATATTCCCAAGGTGTGGCATCACTTTATCACGTCACGTCTCATCCCGACGACGAACGTGTGTGAGGTGACTGCCAAGCGTGCCTTGCTCAACTACGCCATCATCTAGGACATACCCTTCGATGTTGGGCAGGTTATAGAGGATGCCATCCTCCATAACCGGGACGCAAAAATGAACCTAGGGCACCCCTTTCTCATATACGGCCTATGCAAACGAGCCAGGGTGCCCTTAGAGGACAATGAGGCGTGGATACACCCTATTAAAGCTATAATGGTCAAGCGTGACAAGCCCAGGTACATTTACCCGCGACCGGGAGTGTGCGACTTAGGCGATGAACCTCGGACGGGGATGGGCCCGAGTGTCGGGCTCGTTTTGACCTCGGTCGATCAGGGGTGATCTTTGGTCGTCCTCCTCCTGCATGACTTGTTGACTGGACTGATCGATCCATCCACGACCTAGAAGACGATTGCTGCTTCATTTGGCCCAGCCGATGCTCTTGGGACGAGACCCATGAGCACCGAGTCCTCATTATCTAGGATATGGAGGCCGCCGGTGACATGCGTCACCGTCTGGCTTCTTGATGACCATTCTCAAAATCGCGGTCCCTCGGGACCCGGCTCACGGCTTCGCTCTCCACCCAGTGGCCAGCGCCCATGCCGCGATGGCTCGTCCGATCGCGGGAAAGTTCGGAGTCACCTCTCTTGTTCTTTTGAAGCTAGTGGGGACACTAGACACATCTGTTTGGGGGGGTGTGGGTGGTGATCGGGTTTCGTTAGGATAGCCTAGTCTTGTGTTGGGCCATTTTATTTTCGTGTTCCTACTTTAGTTTGTGTTTAGTTTATGTTTTTTTATTTTCCTATGTCGAGTCCTGTGTTTAGTTTATGTTTTTTTATGTTTAGTTTATGTTTTTTTATGGTAGGTTATTCTTCTGTTTTGTTGTTTCTAATCACTGGGAGTCCCTAGTATTAGGATATGTTGACGTTGAGATGTGTTTGGGTGGTGTGAGCGTGATGCCATGCTTGAGAGTCAAGGATCTCTTTTGGCCAGGAGTCCTGATCATCGTAGACCGAAACATAGTATAATCCCGGGAGAAAGGATTCGTAGGGTGTTAGATTAACACCGGGAGTTTCAGGTTGAATAGGTAGGAGACAAAGTGAATCACCTCCGGGATACTTAAGAAACCATTTCTCAATGAGACTATCACAGTCACACACAATTGACCTCTAGGGTATGCCTAGGCGTAGGAGCCCGGCTATACGGTTCAAGCAAACCCAAAGTCTCTAAACACAAAAGTGATGGGACACCCTAAATAAAGAGGATTGCCTTCGAGCCCAGTAAAAAAAATAATAATAATAATAAATAAATAAGAAGAAACATATGAGCAGGATAAGTGGGATCTTCTAATCGGAATCCAGGGCCTGATCAGAGGGCCTTTCAAAGCCTAATGCCACACGAGCCAGCGGCTGGGGACCAGTGACTTCATTGCCCATTCACAGGGGACGAGAAGATGCAAATTTCCCATGACTTAGGGCCCTTAGGTTTAGTTGGTGTTCGAGGTGAAGTGAGAGGCTGAATGCCGGTGCCCTTAACAGTTGGTGGGAGTCACGACTAATCGCCCTTCCCATGAACACTTAGCATAAATTTCACGGGCACTAGTTTTCTTTCACACATTAGGTATGTTTAATGACCTAAGCAGATTTGCATTTATCCTTAGGTAGTTAGATTCTCTGACTAGGTGAGTTGAACTCAAGTTTGGGGGGGTCGGAGACAAGGTATACGCTAGAGATCATTTTGTGATACCTGAGGTCCTTAGGAAGGCTATTGAATACCTCGGAGGTTGAGGTGCTTATCAACTGCACCGAGTTCAAAGCGAATTCTTCAGTCGAACACCCTTACAAATCCTGAAATTCGAGACAAAGGCAAGATTTGTGAGTCGGTCCATTTGATCCTTCGTGCGTAGGCGTAATGCGTCCACCGATCTAGTGTTAGGTTATAGTAGGTTGTGTGTCCGGTTTAGAGTCAGTTCTTGCTTGGGGACAAGCAAGAAGCTAAGTTTGGGGGTGTGATGAGTGCCTAAAACACTCATGCCATACCCGCGTCTGTTTTATGGTTTTAGCTTTATTTTACAGTTAAATATGCATTTTATAGCTCGATATCTGATTCTTGCATTTTGTGTGAATAGCGGGTGGAACGGGCAGTTTTTGAGACCATTTTGGAGCAGAGAGAAGAAGAGCATAAATCTCGCAGGAACGTCGCGACGATGCGATCCCGACAAGAAGTCGACAAGTGGCCAGCGTCGCGACTTGACCCGCAGTGCAATCTCAACATCATTAAAAGCTAAGGGACCAGAAATCGAGGGGTATCAAAAAACGTACGGACTAGGGCCACGGAAAGCATAAGCGAGATCGGGAATCGGCGGAGATGGGCTTGCTTTTGTATTTTTGTCTTTTCTAAAAAGCTGGCGGCGTTTGCCGATTTGTTTGCGTGTGTGTAATCGAGTTCGGTGTGTTACAGATTCACATCTGGGGTTTTGTTGAACCACATCACGATTACATGGATTAAGTTTTGATTTTATATTATTCAGTATTTATGACTTATTAGTATCTGCTCTATATCTGTGATTTATATACATGCGATGTCTGGCCAACATTGGCATGATTTTACTGGGTATCCGAGATCGAGATATGAGGATGCCCAGGGATCTAAATAGAGTGACCCTCGATCAATTCAGTAAATAGAAATATCCCGATTCTGAGGGTGGCAATTAAGGTTAGAACATCTAAGCGTTTCAGAGCATTGGGCTGGGGTAGAGATACACTCAACCCTGCTAGTGAGATAGGCGAATACACCTCGAGAGAGGGTATCTCGTAGGCACGATCACCTCGCCATCAATGAGTCGTGAATAGACTGAATAGTAATTTCTCTAGGTAGTAATCCATCAAGATGAGCGGGAGACAAAGCCCTAGTCTCCACAACACAGTTATTTACTAAGATAATCAGTTTAGTTTAATCTCACACATTGGTTAATTTGTCACTCAAAGCTTACATCCAGATAATATTCAAAGGCTAAACTCAGTAGTCAACGCGCTTCTCCCCATGGATCGATATCCGTACTTAGGTACACTGTATTACTTGAGGCGACGCATGCACTTGCGCACATAGGCGTACACATTTAACACACAACGCTTTCGGCCTATCATACTCCATGTAGTCGGACTATCTCTCGAATATACAACCGATAGAATCTCTCCAATGTGAAGGTCATCCGCACGACTAGAAAATGTGCCGACTTTATGAGCCAATCCACTATCACCCATCTGCGTATCATGTCCTTCTGCCCGGTGTCGGGTGCCAAGTGGGTCACAAAATCCATCGTGACGATGCTCCCACTTCCACTCGAGAGCCACCTCCCGGTAGGCGGCGTAGCCACTGCCCGCCGGTGCTCAGCCTTAACTGGCGTACGTGAGACATCGTCGAGCAAAGTCCCTACGTGTCTCTTCATTCCGCTCGATATCACGGCGATGAAGATCACGGTACATCTTCGTGCCACTTGGATGCATGGCGGTCGAGTAATTGAAACTCCTGAATCTCCTCTCTCAAATTGGTCAGGCGGGAACCCTTGCGCAGATCCACTCTATCTAGAAGACTACCATGCTGCGTGGGCCAGTGCAGCCCTCATCACTGTACTGACCTGCAGATCCACGATGGACACTATCTCGCGTCACGCCCCTTAGGATTTCGATCACTGCGCTGTGAGAGATGGTGTAGCTACTAAACTCCCAGCGATACCCCGAGCGCTTCTTGTGCGTATGGCCCATTCCTGATCATGCATCCAGCCACTCACGGGAAGCTATCTTAGCGATACCCGGTGACTTGGCCAGGTGCATCGGCCGCTCCCATTTGCCTTACCGGGGTGAAGTAATGCAAAGTGAAGTCATAGTCCTCTAGGAACTCCATCCATCGTATTTACCTCATATTGAGGTCCGCTGCGTGAAAATATACTTCCAGACTTTTACATGGTGCAGTGCGCATGAAGCTGTTCGCCATATAAATAGTGGCGCCAAATTTTGGCCGAAGACTACATTTGCCAACTCCGTTTCGTGTGTGGGGTAATTCTGCTCCTTGATTCTTTAAGCGGCGGGAACCATAAGCTACTACCTCCCGGGTGCATCAAACACATCGATCCGGTCCTCGAGGAATCACAATACACTATGTACCCTTGTCCCCTGTCCGGGACTATCAAGATAGGAGCTGAAGTAAGCCTCATTTTCAACTCCTGGAATGCCTTCTCGCATCGGTCATCCCAATCAAACTTGACCTCCTTCCAAGTAAATCTCGTCATAGGTGCCGCTAATCGGGAGAAATCCTCAATGAATCTCCTGTAGTACCCAGCTAATCTGATAAACTATGCATCACGAAGGCGACGACCTCTCCTCGCTCATCACGGCCTCGACCTTCTCTAGGTCAGCGACACGCGTGCTAACACCCACGTGTCCCGAAAATCTCACACCTCGATGGCAAAACTTCGCGCACCCAACTTGGTGTACAACTAATGATCTCGACAAGCTGGCAATACAATCCTCGAATGATACTCATGCTCCCGCTTTCGGTTTGGGAGTATATCAAATGTCATCCGCAGACTACGACCGAATTGATCCACATAGGGTTGGAATACCCTATGCATGAAGGGTCCATGAATCTTCTTTGGCGCATTTGTCGATCAAAGGAGCATCACTGTAAGCAAAGTGCCCATAACGTTTGTTGAGCGCTGCTCTTAGGGATATTTGTCTCCACAACCCTCGGATGATGGTAACCCGGTGAAGTTTATTTTGGAGTGGGCTAAGCTCCTCTCATTGATCAAACAAGTCATCAATCCTCGTTAATGGGTACGATTCTTGATCGTAACCCTATTATTGTCGGTGGTCGATGCATAGTCGAAGGGTCTTGTCCTTCTTGCAAATAGAGCCACAGGAGCCCCCGGCGGTGAAGTGCTCGGTTTTAATGAACTTGCGCAATCCCATTAGCTCCTGTAGTGGACTACAGAGTTCTACCTTTCGGTTGGTGTCATCCTATGCGGAGTCATAGAGATGGGCGAAGTACTAGGGTGTAACTCTACACCGAAGTCTACAACCCTCTACGGAGGCAATCCCAGTAGCTCATCTAGAAAAACCTTCTCATTCTGCTTGGGCTACTTTCTAGAAAGGTAGATCTAAGTCTGGTCTCACCTCGTCCTGCAGGAATTAAGGCTTGCTAGCCCCGACCCATGGCCAATCCCATGACACGGACGCTCGCCTGTATGCAGGGCCAAAATCATCCATGCTTGTCCCCACGAGCTTCTGTCCCAGTGCAAGTCACATTGTGTGGCGGTAACCCTCCTACGCTCCTGATCGATGGTGACTGCGTAAAGGTATGGCCCGATCCATCCCGAGGATGACGTCGAGACTTTGACATGTCATGACCCTCAGGTCCATTGTGAGTAGAATCCCAAGATCTCTAGCTTCGCAACCATAACATATCATCCACATCCTTGCCTTAATCCATAAGGAGAACTCACATACAAGGGCTCCTCGACCTCAACCTCGCGGCTTCCACATCCGCAGGCGATGCGGCGATAAATGAATCACGATGCACCATTAATCAAATAATACTCTTGCCATAGGCGAGATAGCAAACATTTTGTATAAGCGGGCGTCTGGCCGACTCGGTTGGTGCATTTGGTGTGATGGCGTAGACACGCCCCAGACTCCTGGTGTCCCTCTCTAACCCATTACTAGGGTGTGCGGGAACATGCATCCTCTCTTGTCCTCTGTTGGCGGGACTATGATGTCCGAAACCTTAGGATCCTTGTCTTTTGGGGCAATCCCTCCTCATATGTCATTTGCTAGCAATGGTAGCACACCATGCCTTGACCCTAGCTGAGCTTTTGATCATCCACGGCCGGGATGACCACGGCTGCAGAGACCCACGTGGTGAAGCCCTGCTTCTTTCAGAACTAGAAGAAGGCAGGCTCTCCTTCCTCTTTCTCTTAACGCATCGAGTGCTGCGAGCATCGTCGATCTCTCTCTCTATGGTCAAGGCCGTCTCGACCATGAGTCCATGTCTATGGGCGGAGTCCTGATCCTGCCCGAATGGACAACTTTAGCCCATTCTCGAGATCTGCTAACCTTGCGAATTTTGTTGCCACGTAGTCGTCGAGAAAAATGGGCTAGCTGCAATGAACCTAGCCACGTGCTCAGAAAATCCACGGTCATAGTCACTACTTGACTCTAGGAACTCAGGCTTTCACATGACTTGACGATTGTCTAGAAAATATTTGCCCATGAAAAGATCATGGAACTCTGCCCAAGTCATTGCCTCTAGGTCCCTAAAGGCCTTTGCCCAATTCCACCACACTTGGCCCTCACCCTCTAGCTGGAATGCAGCTAGTCTGATCTTGGTCGTATCAGAGGCAATCTCCATAGCCTCCAATACCTTCTCAACCTGCATGAACCAATGGTCTACCACCATCAGATCTCCTCCCCGGGTGATACCGGATGATGATATTGCCCCGAACCTCACGAGAGGTTTTCGGACCTCCTGAGTATCTGCGAGCTAGCTTGTGCGATGGCGACCACAATCCCCTACGACCTTAGCGAGCTGGCTGACAGTTAAATGCGGTGGTGCTTGGCCCAATACCGTGGGCGACCTCTACTTCCTCTCTCCCTCGGCTAGCCATCTACGATGTCGAATAATGAGTTAAAGATTGATACGGTATCTACAGGTGTAAACCTGACCTCGAGGACACTATTTACACACTAAACATTTTATACACAATGTACGCATTCATAGTGTCTGAGACAATAAGTTCATATATTAGTCATATTCAACAAAAAAAAATTTATTTTATTTTATTTTATTTTATTTTATTTTATTTTATTGTATTTTATTTTATTTTATTTTAAAACCTCGTGAACATTGCTCATAAACAGTGTTCATGAGCAGGTGATCAAGCGGTGTTTCGAGCGATTACGCGAGTCAAAGCGGGTCGAGTGCGATGCACACACCCATGGCCCTAGAAATGCGCACGCTACGCTCGCCTTGCGCGTGATGCGGCGCCGCATGCCCTCGGCGGGCGCCGTGTCGGCCTTCCCAGGCCGTGTCGTGGCCCTCTCCGGTAGTGTCACGTGCTTGTGCGGCAGGTGTCGTGGTCGTGCCCTTTGCCGTAACCATTTGCTAGCCGCGGTGTTGGCGCGCCGTGTAGTAGCCCTCCCTTGTCACGATAACAAACCTTGTTGCGGGACGAGGAAGCCATGCGTAGTGACGTGGTGCGTATCGCGCCCAGTGCCCACCGCAGCCGTGTCGCGGGCGGCGGGCGCGTATGCGGCCGTGTTCGCGTATTTGTGTCGCAACTGGGCACCGCCCCCTCCACCGCGATACAACATTTTTGTATGGCGACTCCATGCTTGGTCAGCGCGCGTCGCGGCTGCGCCGCATGTGTCTTGTGACTAGCCGTGTCGTGGCCGCTACGGTGGTGTCGTGGGCGTGCCAGCGGGGCTTTCCCCAGGCGCATCGTGGCCACCTTGCACGCCCGGTGCCCGTCACGATATAGTTTGTTGTATCGTGACCCAACCACTATTTATCGTGGGTAGTGCTTCGGCCAAGTTTCTACATTTTTTGTTTCTTTCACATCATTTCATTTTTTTTTTTTCATTTGTTTCAGCTACTGTAAACCACAAAAAAAATATATTTTTTTTAATGTCTTCAGTAAAACAAAATAAATTCATTAAAATTTATTTTAATTTTTTTTCCTGTTTCACACACTATGAAACCTCAGAAAAAAAAATTTTCTTCTCAACACATTTATTTGGTTCTACTGATTTTCCTCAACACTTTTTTTTTTTTCCTATGTGCTATTCACTATACCATAGAAACACATAACATACATGACTATTCAATCACACATCACGATCCATCAAAATGCAAAAGAATGCATGATCCTAGCAGTTTCCCATCGAGGTCCTAGGTATATCGTAGCCTAACTCTACACCAGAGCTCCCAAAGTGTCCGTTTACATAGCTCGATGCAACTATGACACCCCGATCGGGGATCTCTCGTTGTCCCTTTAGTGACTGCGATATCGTGTCTCATATCATGAGACATGCACATAGTAAAGCGCCACTTGGGCCCTTGCATCAATACTCATGAGAATACATCAACTATACTACAATAGTTCAGAATTTATTACAATACTCTTAATCAAAACCACTCCCTCACTCAAAATTTAAAAGTTTTAATACATGTTCTAAAATGAATACAAAAACCACAACCGGAACTTCTTCTAAAACACGGCTATAGTGGCGTGTCGTCCTCTGTACACTCTGTACTGAAATAATGATCCCTCGACAAGGTGAGCATGTGGTATTGATAATTTCCTACATGGGTAACTCCACTAAGTTGCACATGTCGTAGCGTGTGAGAACACACTTTCAGCCCAATACATGATCCTGAATCTCTGCATGCCCGGTCCGTAATGCCACGAGTCTCAGGCTCCCTCATACATACCTAAGCCAAATGCGAGTAAAATACAGTTTTAAAAACAAAAGATTTTATTCTTGAAAACACACTACCGAGTTTTGGTAAATATTCAGGACTACCTCAGGCGAATTCTTTGGATAATTTTTCGAGCAGTCATGGGTCCACATAGAGATGGCTTGTTGGACCACTCTCTAACATTCTTGAAAAAATCTTCGTGAAATTCCTTTCTACTTAGTTTTCATTTTTATTTCAATTTCTTTAATGTCATGCACTCACACACCTACCATCTAAAGTGCCCCGGTGCATATGGAATGCATTATGTCATTTCAAAAATATTCATGTAATATATTTTTTCATGTATATATTAACGCCAAAACAATTCACACAATTCATGTTATTGATTCCATGATCGGCAACACCAAAATTAGCTCACATGGGCTAGCAGCAATCAAGAAATTCTACCATTTGAATAAATGACAACACAAAAATCACACAACCCGATCACGTAGCGATTGAAACCCTCGGGTCGCATTGTTCACGGCCACACAAGTAGGGATTTCTTCCACTCGGTTCAAAGATTTTGGGGCCAGATGCACGACCTTCCAGGCCTCAAAAATCCCCATCCATGGCTCTTAGCCAAAAGAATAAACCAAGTAGGAAAGATACTCTCTTGGAGTTGTCGAACTCCACAAAATCGGGTGTCTGGCGTAATACTTGTTAGAACAACTTTGCTTCTTGCTTTTGTGGGAATCCAAGGTCTGCCTTGAAATCAGAGAAGAAAGTCACTCTTTCTCTCTCTAAAATCTGAATCTCCCACTCACTGTGACGTTTTCTCTTGTTTGGCGAGGAAGAAGACTATTTCTTCTTGTCTTATTCATTTAAACTTTTCAATAATTCCATTTGTGTCCTTAAGTTTTGGATTTTTGACACATGGCTTAATCTAAGCCATTCATCTCCATCCTCTCACTAATCATGCAACATGTGTCACATGGGTATGTAATAAGGTGACTTTTTATAACATCCATATACTTTCAAGCTAGTCATAAACATAGAGCACTAGATGCCTCGAAAGCAGTGAGTGCATTGTCTCGTGATTGACCAAGAGTCGACGCATTAGCTAGATTTCAGGAGGATTCCAACGGTGAAGTCCATTTCATCATCCGAGATCTAGAAAATTTCCAGTTTTGACCCGAAATTACCATTTTGCTTTTCGAGGAAAAATTAGAATTTTCTTAGGTTTCATAAATTCGGGATTATTTCGGGATTTATTTTAATGGAAAATTGCATTGGGTGTTGGTGAGCAAACAAAGGCTCGGTATATGGGTGTCATTGGTATTACCAATGATGATTGCCACACTTGACATAAGCATGTGTGAGGGAGTCGACGAGTGACTTGGGGTATGGGCATGGAAACATTTCATGCATGATATAAATTATTCCATGTACAAATTGTAAATTGTATGGAATACAGATGTTGGGATGTGCCATTGCATGTGTGCACCATTTACGTGGGAAGTAACTGATGTAGTAGAATTCAATGCGGGGCATTGCTAAAGCTCGTCAGTGGGATCCCCGTTCATATGTTATCTTCAGTGATTGTTTATGTTATCTTCTAATGATTGTTTTATAAAATAATTGATACAAATTAAGAAAAAATACGATTTTGAGAACATCTTTATGTTATCTTCTAATGATTTTTATAAAATAATTAAATAAATATATGAATGATTTAGAATAAAATATTATACACATTATTTCGATGACATGTTCAAATTAATAAAAAATATTTTGAGTTATGAAATGAGATTTTGAGAGTGCTTAGTTGAGGTGATAGGTAGTTCATCTCAATGAACTTTTATAGGCTACTTGGTAAATATACTTCTTAGAGCTGGCGATAGGCGATGAGACTAAATAAAGTCATGACAAAGAAGCTGGAAATGGTAGCTTTTATTTACTATGCAATAAAATAGAAAATTTCCTTTTTAGTCATCATTAGGATTTTAGTAATATTATAACATAAATTTATGAAATAATATGATTTTTGTCAGTTCTAGAATTTATTTATTATTATATTTGTAAAATAATATGAAATGATAAAATTTATAACTATAAATATTTTATTTTATTTTATGAAATAATACTATTTATGGTTAAATTTGTATAATTTCATATTATTTTATTATGAAATAATATTCTAAATTAATTCATAAATTATAAATAATATAAAATATTTATATTATTTGTAATAACTTTATATAATAATATGAAATTTTATACTTCATACAAAAGTAAATATATAAAAATAAATAAAATATTTTATAGTTGTAAATAATAATATTTTTATTTATGATTATAACCATTAATATTTTTATTTAGCAAATTATAAATAATCATTAAAATGAAATGTATTTCATAAATTTATAAATAATATTACAAAGATAGTGAAAATTTCATAAATTTATTTATTTATGAAATAATATTATTACGGTTAAATAAAAAACTTTCATATTTTTTTAATTTATTATTATATATTGTTATAATTTCTATATATTATTATTTTTATTTTGATGTATTTACTTCTAATCAAATACATTTTATCAAGCAATAATTTGCCATGATTACTAACTGCTCGATCGATAGTCATACCAAGCAAACAACTCCTAGCTATAAAGCCTCACTTTATACATGTAGCGGAAGCATAATGGTGTGGTGGTGGCATATACCCCACGAAAATTTTCCACTTAATTAATTTTTATCTGAGATTATTGCCATATAATTTTTGTTTTGCATTTTTTTATCGAACACTTCCACCATATGTGGTTTAATACTTTATCCCTAGAAAATATTCTATTTAACTTTTGATCTTGTACGATTATTAGAAAAATTTGCACATAAAGATGGATTAGCTCGAATAACACAATAACCAGTGAAGTAATAAAAGTGAAGAAATAAAACCAAAGTGAGAACAAATTAGTGTAAAATTAATAATTTCCTTGAAACAAATTCGTCTTCTCCATTGGTCTTTGATATTATTCCCGAGGAGTTTGTCTCCACGAGGATAAAGCGGTTTGTGAATGGTGACAAAAGCACAGTACCTCCACTCCCGGCAAGCGACAATGATGTGTTTGCACTATCACTGACAAAAGGACGAGAAGGGAGGAAAACTTGAAACTCGATGACCTTTTGGGAACCTCTTTGAAATACTGACTAACCTTTATAAATAGAAGTCGGCCTTTTGGAATGTCAAACCTTTTGGCTTCCCAAACCCTTAGAATTCCAAATTAAATTATTCATTAAATTTCGAATTAAATTATTCATTGAATGTCAAACCTTTTTAGCTTTCCAAACCCTTAGAATTCCGAATTAAATTATTCATTGAATGTCATGAATTAAATTATTCATTGAACATCATTAATTTCATATAACTGAAATTCATAGAATACTGAACAAAGAGTTATTGAGTGAATGTCATTAATTTCATTCACTATTTCAACACCAATTATTATAATAAAAGCTATAACCCCGAAACTACCATTCTATCTTTCTAAAAACAAAACCAATAAATATATATATATATATATATATATATATATGTCCTGTAACTCAAAAAAAACTTCAATTATAACCCTTTTTCCATTATGACCCGTAATCCTTATCGGAATCTTATTTTTATTATTTTGGTGAAATATGATTTACCGTTACCCTTGGTAATTTTAATTTGGTCAACAATATTTATATACCTAAGTTCCTCCTACTGCGGTAGTCGAGCTCTTTGCGGTATAGTGAATCTAGGGTCGAACACGGGATGGGTTTCATCTGAAATATGGTTTGCATTAGGGCATGAAGGTAGGCTTTCTACTTGCTGACTTGGTTGTGTTAAAAGCGTAAATGGTTTAAAGCGAAGTGCAGGAAATGATAAGCGAAATTAAAGTGAAGAAATTAAGCTTTGAAGATTTAGGTGCTGACTTGACATTGAAATGAACATGTCTCGGGTTTTTATCCTCCTATGTGAGTCAACCCACGGGATGCGGTTATATGGCCCTTTTGTTTAAAACCCTAACATTCCATTATCATTTTTTAGAGGCTAGTAAAGACCATCTAAGAATCCACGATTGCATCTCGCCCAGGAGCAGACCACAAAGTATGGAGAGTATTGGCCAAAACAATAAAGTCAATGTTATTTAACCACTAATTTGAAGAACCTAACATGTAAATGCTACCTCAGAGCTCGTAAAGACCATCTAAAACAACAGTCCTAAAGCATGGAAGTATTAGCCAAGGCTGATAACATCCCATGTTATGCAAGCGAATTTTTTGAAAATAAGAGGCCATAAATACACTGCAGTGACTTTTAGTACAAGGAAGAGACAAACATGCTTAACCCCACCGCAGTAGCTTAGCCCTCTTCAAGAGGAGGCTTAGTAACATCTCTTGAGTTGTCATCCTCGAGAGGTGTGTTTGGCAGTAGGAAAGTGAAAGAAAGAAGAAAGAAAGAGAGAAGAGAGAAAATAAAAGCAAAGCTAAACTAAAACAATTTATTTGCTTGATAAAAGTAGAAAACTTACAAATCACAAAACTTGTATTATTCTCTCCATGTCCTCACTCTCTTATTACAAAACTTATGAGGGGGTATTCAGGCCTCCTCGAGGTATGAAAATACCAAAAACCTAATAACTAAGCTAAGTATAGGATAGGAGAGTAATTACCAAGTTTGAAGCGGTTGCATTAATTACAAAGCATGTGAGGCACAACAATTTATTTCTGAGGAGAATTTCGCTAACTAGCGAATTTGGCAAGTGTAGCGAAAATTGGAAATTTCGCTAAAGGGGTGCAATTTCGCTAGCTAGCGAAATTTCGCTAAGCTAGCGAAATCTTTGTGAGAAGCTGGCCCGATAAATTCGTACAAGAACTGATCTTGGCAAAAGTGGGCTGAAATTCTTCTTTCATTTGGGTTGCGAACGGTTTGAAGACCAGCAACTGCGGGCGGTGCGAATGTGTTCAGTCGCTAGAGACGATTGCGGTGTTTGCGACGGGTTGCGAAATTGCCTGTTTGCTGTTACGCATTCCTCGTCATGTCTTCATTGCATCTGTTTCTCCACTTTTCCTTTGTTTTTCCATTGATTTTTGGGCTTGTTGATGGCTGAGACTAAACTTCCAACCTCATGATTGATCATTTGCATTGTGGTTGAAGTTCAAATGTGTACAAAAGTCTACAAAACAACCAAAAACACCCTCAAATTGACATAAGTGTTACTAAGATGACTTGAACACTTCAATTGGGATATATGACATGATTAATGATAAAAGTAACCAAAACCTATCTAATATAGGGTTCAAAATTACTTGCAGGCACTAATCCCATCCCACACCCTGACAGCTTGCTGGTCATGGCATTTAAAAATAAAATTGAGATCGTGTGGTGATTTTCAAAAGGTTGATATTTCAAAAAGGTTGACCATGTAAACATTACCACTTTAAAAATGAAATATTGAAATCAACATATGAAAACCTATATGAAAGACTCAAATCTATAAGAGAACAATTTTAGAACAATACTAATTCCATGATTTTCAACTTGGATTTCAACCTAAGTCTAATGGTTCATTTTGTATCAGTTGAGCCAATAAAGCTATAAAATTACCTCCCCCAACTTTGTGACATGGCCTTAAGTTGTTGAACAACCTAGATAGGGCTAGTTACACTTTTCTTTCTTTATTCATCTACATCGTAGGGTGCAATGCTTAAAATCCGACTTCACCAAAGTCGGGTGTAGCGGTCCCATAGGTGACTCCCAACTTGATTAGGTTTAGGGCAGCATCAAGCCAAAAGGATCAATGACCACTAACTCTGAAGCTTCACCAGGACTCACAGAATGACCCGAAAATTAAGCATCCACAGTCATTAAGCTTCACCTATCCACCCATGCATAACATGAACACTCGTGATGACCCGGCCAAGTGGGCTTAAGGGCATGTCGGGTTTCAAAACTTTCGCCATACACCCTTAGATGGAGTGCTCGGGTTTCAAAGCGAATTTCACGACTTTATTTTCTTTTAACTTTTCTTTTTCTTTTTCTTTTTGCTTTTTCTTTTTTAGAAGACAACATTGGTCTTAGTCATGCCGGAATTAACTCAGAGCATCCTGGGTAGCCAACATACAAGGCCGGCTTTGCAAGCGAAGAGGAGGCTTTCATTCTGACTATAAGAACAATCACGGGTCTGGTGTGTGAATTAGCATAAAGGGGGAAATTCCAAGTTGAACATGCTGGAACAGTGACTGAACACAAATTGTTTCAAGCATGGAATTTGTTCTAGCATATAGGTGACAAATATGATGATTCACTTATCCAATTTAAAGCAATTCAATTGTTCAATTTGAAGCAATTCTATTGTTCAATTTAGAAGCTAGTTTAATAATTATATGGTTATGAAAAAACTTGCTTTGTACGTAAAGTTTGAGTAAACATGACATACAGTGACTATGTATATATATAATCTGAGTAGCTTTTGATATAGCCAAAATGGCTTAATACATGCATAACAGGCTACACAAAAACATATCACTGCCTACTATGGCTAATACAAAAAAAATCATAATCAAAATTAGTAGGCAGTTGATAAAGCTGAAACTATACATAAATCAAAGAGAAGCCTAACCACCTCAACTGTGGCGTGGTGGTGGTGGTGAAGATCTTGCGGTCTCTTTGCGGGATATCAATGAGAGGCTGCATCGGTGGCGGGCTCCTCTCTCGGGAGGTAGGATCATGAGGAAGACCCGAGATGGATTATGTGATCGATGAAGCATGAAGATAGCCTTTGTCCCCAAAGTGGCCGTCCCAAAGTGGCCCCGCCGAGCCAATCTCCCCGGTCATGTTCTCGTATGTCGGCTGCCCAGAGGTTTAGTGTAAGATCGCATCCATCACTCCAGCCATCTCCCTCGAGTCGACATGTACACCCGTGACTTGCAAGGGGCCAATATGAAGGCCCGGAGTATCCGTAGGGGCCGTACCGGGCAGTGGGGTGAGTGAGATGGAGGAACGATTCAAAATAGGAGTGGGAGGCCTATGTGGTCGGGTGCATGGTGGATCATCCGCATGGTGGCTACGCCCCGATCCGTACTCTCTCCCGGTCTCATTGGCAGATATGGAAAGTCGGACGGGCATAGTCATAACCCTGGGCCCACGCTACTACATGTAGGCATCCGTCTCGCGATCTCTATCCCAGCTCCTCCGGAAATCCCCATCCGTCAAGAACATAGAAAGAAGCCCCTGCATAAGAAGTGGTATGCCTCTCGTCGTAGCGTAGGTCTCTCCGATGGACCTTCTCCTCAAACCGTAGATAAGTCATCACCACGATGGGCTAAACCAGAAATCGCCTGAGATCCGGCATAATGCCTCCTGTGGATAGGTCCCTCCTCGCACATAATGTCAGCAGAGGGAATAAGGTGCCAGCCATGGTCGACGAGCAAAGATACGAGGCGGAAGCGCCCATAAAGGACTGGACTAACCAGAACATCCTCGCAAAGGTTTCAACCATCAGCCCGGGCGAGGGGTGGGCCCAATTCCTCTCAGAATCTCAAGATTGGCGCTATGGCATGCAAGAATCTCTGCGGTCACAACAATCACTGGATCGAGTACACTGCATGGCCATCTATCCTTAAACGGATCTCAGCTGACCATCTCGTGATCCCGAGAGGTCATGGAGTGGTAGAACCGGCTGACCACTCGTAGTAAATCGGTTCTGAGTCATAAATGGGAGGAGCGAATACCTCGACCAATCCCATCGACCGGTATCCTGGGTCGGCCATCAGTCCAAAGAACGCCAGAATGACTCCGCCGAAATGGTCGGCACGATATCTCGCATTCCCCGAATGGGGTGTCCTACGAACATAGCTCTCCCATCCATGATAGTCGGTGATAGCCGAGTGAAGGTGTCGCTCACGGTCGATGCGACCGGCGGATTTGTGGCGGCCCAAGACGATGACCGCTCGGGCCGGCGCGGGCCCGCTGGAAGGCCTCCAGCCCTCCTAGCTCTCCTCTGAGGCACAGGGGATGGGGCCCGAGGTCCCATCCCCAGAAACCGGGTACGCCTGAATCCCGCATACCTCGCCAGCACGGCCTCTGGGACAGGCGATGGCTCTGCTACCGGCATCAGAAAGTCGCGACCTCTCGTCTGGGTGTAAGCAAACTCACCCGAGGCTTGAGCACGGACCCACTTCTGCACGACCTCATCTGATATCTAAAATAAACCGGGCTGAAAGGGGTGGATTCACCAATATGTAGTCAGCCCGTATGTCCGAACCGGCTCAATACTCAATCTCTCTCGAAGGCCAGCCGAACTTCCTGAATACCTCACCGACCTGTGTGGCTCAAGATCAATCGAAATGGGCCCCTAATGGGCCAAATCAGGGCTCAATAGAATACCAAGGATCAGGTGTACCTAATGAACCAGTGGCTACTGGGCAGTTGACTCGCCAGCCTAGTGCGCGTGTGGTGAAGGTTTCGGGCAATCGCCTGTGCAAGCCGACCGCGGAGGCTCTACCCACGATGCAAAGGATCGGGATGCGTGGACGGCAGCCAGGGCAAACCCAGGTCTCGCAGCGACAATGTCGATGCAGCACGGCCGCGGCAGAGGAAATGGCTCGACTAGCTGGGAGCTCAAGTACAAATGCAAGATCGGGAGCCCAGCAAGACGCGGGAGGGGAGAATATGAAGTGTGTTTGAGGCCAACCCCTCCCCTCGCTTTTATAAGCGCATGGTAGCCGAAGAGTCTCTCCCACCAATTTTTCGCTTGCTCAAATGTAATCTCTGCCTGTGATGGTCTTTTCCAAGATTCAAAAACTTTTAAAATTAATTACTAATATTAAATAATAATATAACTAAAAATTATTGTTAGCAAATTTACTATAATACTATGATTAGTATTCAAAACATACTATTTTTCTATATACAACTAAATTATAAAGAAAGGAAAATTGCTAAGTTAAAAAATTTCCGAAAATTATTTAGGACTAATGTAATTCAACTAATATAAGACAAAAATTAAAATTCCAGAACCGCAATCCGGTTTTTGAAAACACCAACCAGCCTAAGTTCAAGAATACTAAGGGGGGTCAAGGAGAATGATCTCTCAACCTATGCAAAGGGCCGGCCCGCTCCATGATGTTAGGTGGCCATAAGTTGGATCTGCTCCTCCGAATGGTTGTGGATTTGAGCAATTGGCTTGCAATTGGTGTTGTTGGCAGACCAATTCTCCTTCATCTCTAAGGATGATCACCTCGCTTCCTTAGCACCTTCACCCGCACACCGATCAACCGAAACAACCTCACGAATTTTGATTTTCAATTTCTAGCAACTCCATGTTTGTTGTTCAAATGAAAGATATTCAACCCATGGTCATGTTACCAAAAGTTAATTGCATGACTCCATTCGGCAATTGATGATCACACGCGTCGAAACGGTCTTCCTAAGATGATTGGCACATGATTAGGTTCACTAGCAATTGGTTCAATGTCAAGTACCACAAAATCTACTGGGTAGTAGAATTTGTCTATCTTAACTAGGACATCCTCAACTATCCCCTTAGGGATTTTCACTGATCTATCGGCCAATGAGAGTGTGATCGGTGTAGGCTTAAGCTCACCTAAACCTTAATCGCATGTATACCGAAAATGACATAAGATTCACACTGGCCTTAAATCTGCGCAATGCCTTATTTAGCAATCTCACCAATATTGACTCCATTGTGGGAGAACCAGGATCTTTGTACTTAACAGGGTATTTGCTTTGAATTATGGCACTGACATGTTCAAAGGAGAAATGCTTTCCTCAATGCCTAATCTCTTCGATTGCGGCAAAGATCTTTCAAAAATTTTGCATAAGCAGGAACTTGTTTGATTAGGTCTAGTAAAGGTATGTTAACCTTCACTTGCCTTAAAACCTCAAGAATGCCTGCTTGTTGAGATGCCTTCTTCTTACCTCTAAGTGCTTGTGGAAATGGAGGTGTATACAGATTTATCAATCTTCCTAGAGGGTATGCTCAAAGTTTCCACTCTTTCTCCTGCCTAGGTTCTTCAACGTGCCTTTGCATAGCCGATCAACCTCTTTCCACTTCTCAGTGGTGATTATGGCCTGAACTCTCATCATCCATTCCCGAATTGTTAGATGATCCTACCTCATGAATTCCTTTAGGATTTGGAACTGTTTCAGGATGGAACTCCTTTCTCTGGTCTCCTCTAGCAACTTGTTAATGTTTGTAATTGAATACTGTAGGTTATCAAATTTTTTATTCAATGTGTTCTCTACAGTATCAATTCTTTGTGCCAGTTGCACATTAATTCCTTTTTGTTCCTCAACAAAGTTGCCCACTACCTTACTCAAATTCAATACGGCTTGCTCTCATCGAGAAGAGAGGATGGTGGTCAGGTTGGGTGGATCTGGTGAGGGAAACTAAACCGAGGTCTCTGCCCCTTGCGGTACATGTGGGGGCTTGGTTCCATGCAAGGTTAGGTGATTCCTCCAATTGGGATTGTAAGATTCATATGGAGCATTTGGTTGTTGTTGAATTGTCCTACAAGGTGTGCACATTCGACATCAAATCCTTCATCAAGTAGGGGTCATGGAACAAAGGTTCTACTGTCAGGCTTCGGGATTGAAATTTGTGCGTGGATCGGGTTGTGCAAAGGTTGTCACACGCATGCACCTCTTGGTTTGTTTTGCCTTCAAGCTCATCCACTTTCCTACAAGCCAAAATCCTAAATTTCATCTCTATTTCTTCAGCAAAGGTATATCCCACCCTTGTCGATCGTGGTTTCATCCTATCCCTGCTTTCAGTGGTTAAGCTCATCCCAACCCTTAGAAGTTTCAGCCACGTAATTTAAGAAATCCATGGCTTCATCAGGATGTTTGCTTAGGAAATCTCCTCCACACATGGTTTCTAACAGTTGTCTCATGGCAGGAGACATACCACCATAGAAGTGGTTCACCAACATCCATGTGTCAAACCCATGATGTGGGCATGCACTGATGGTTTCCATAAATCTCTCCCAACACTGGTAAAACTTCACCATCCTGAGCTGCAAAGGTATAAATTTGGCCTTTTCAAATTATTAGTCTTATGAGTACGAAAACTTCTTCAAAGAATCTGGGCCTTGCAAAATACAACTTCAACTTCTAATGGTTCTAGGCCTCAATGAGTTGAGCCTACATTCGCCTTGCCCTTAGAGTCACTTGAAATGCCTTTAGCTTCAGCAACCATGTCCATCATACCTTGAAGGTAGTGAAACCTCCTCAAAATCCCTTATGTGAGTGTATGGATTCATTTTCCATACCATGATATGGGAAGTAGGGGTACTAGACAAGCGCCTCACCGTTACATCTTCGCAGTGAGGAATGATACAGACGGGCACTAACTCTGGGGAGGGTGATGTGATCCTCATGGTTCTATATGCATTTGGATTCATAGGTTCCTACACCTTGTTGTTCCTCAGGTGGATCCATGGTATCGCTTTGCATATTCACTACCACAGGCCAAGTTGTGTACTTATCCTATTCAATTTACTCCGATGTCTCTATCCCACTGTTGTAATGACAAGTTACTCAATTAAAGAGACAACAAATAGAACCAACAAAGAGTGCTAAAAGAAAATTAAAACGAATCTAAATAAAATAAAATGACCGAATGAAAAATCGGTCGAATCGCAGAAGCATCACTAAGTGCTAGAAATCGCAGCTCGTGAATCGGAAGGTAAAAAGAGGTAAAAGGTTACCTTCACTCAGGATGCGGGATCACAAGTACTCTTCAACTTACCATTAGTAGTCAGGCACCATCCCCGTAACGACGCCATTTGATCTTATGCCATGTAGGCCGAATAATCAACAATATTTATATACTTGTTCTCCTACCGCTGAGTTTGCCATCGCGAAGATAGGTTCGGGTCTAACACGGGATGGGTTTTTATCCTAGAAATGGCTCAGACAGGCATGAAGGTAAAGGCTTACTGACTTTTGATTTGTGTTAAAACCTATAAATGGTTTAAAACCGAAATTGCAAAAACTGAAATGGTAAAACTCGAAATTTTAAAGTGAAGAAATTAAACTTTGAAGATTTAGGTCACTCAACTTGACAAGCTAGTGGGCAAACACATGTCCTCAGGTTTTATCCTCCATGCGAGTCAACACAGGATGCAAAGTATGGCCCTTTGTTTAAAAACCCTAACATTCCATTATCATTTTTAGAGGCTAGTAAAGACCATCTAGAAGAATCACAAAGGCATCTTCACCCGAGCACCGAACTCAAAGTATGGAGAGACACAAAACAATAAAAGTCGATGTTATTTAACCCTAATTTAAGAACCCTAACATAAATGCTACCTCGTAGGCTCAGAAGACCATCTAAAGAACAACAAATTCTAAAGCATGGAGAGATGGCAGCACAATAAATATCCATGTTGCAAATCAATTTGGTAATATACGCAGTAAATACACTACCCGTGGATTCTTTAGTACAAGAGGACAACATGCTTAACCCCACCACCAAGCTAGCTTCCTTCCTCTTCAAAGGAAGGAGGTTTAGGCTACATCTCTTGGAGTTGTCATCCAAGAGGTGTGTTTGCACCTGGAAAGGAAAGAAAGAAGAGAGAAAAAGAAGAGAGAGAAGAGAGAAAATAAAAGCAAAGCAAATAAAACAATTTATTTACAAAAGCAAGAAAAATGAAACTTACAAATCACCAAAACTTCAGACATTCTCTCCACCGATCCTCCTCTCTTATTAAGCAAAACATGAGGGGTGATTTATAGGCCTCCCTCAAGGCATGAAAATACCAAAACCCTAATAACTAAGCTGCTATAGGATAGGAGTAATCACCAAGTCTGGGAAGGCTAACAGATTAATTACAAAGCATTACGAGGCCCGTAAATTCTCACATAGGAGAATTTCGCTAACTAGCGACCTTGGTAAGTGTAGCGAAATTGGAAATTTCGCTTAAAGGCAATTTCAAGAAGAAGAAATTCCTCTGCTGTTTTAAATCTGTGAGAAGCTTAAACTGATAATTTCGCAAGGAACAAGTGGTCAAGTGGGCTAGCGAAATTCTTCATTTTCGCTAAGGTTGCAATTAGCTTATAAATTCGCTTAACTTAACCGATTAATGTGTTGCAATCATGAAGGCGAATTGTTTGCTAACAGTTATTAAATTGCCTCGCTTTTGCCGCTTTCTTTGCATTCCTCTCATGTCTTCTTAACTCCGCATCTCATTTCCTCCACTTTCCTTTGTTTTTCCATTGATTTTGGGGCTTGTTGGATGTATCGTAGACTAAAATTCCAACCTCATGATTGATCATTTGCATTGTGGTTGAAGTTCAAATGTGTACAAAGTCTACAAACAACCAAAACACCCTCAAATTGACATAAGTGTTACTAGATGACTCAACACTTCACTGGGATATACGATGATTACCCATCAAAAAGTACTCAAAACCTATCTAATATAGGGTTCAAAATTGCACTTTTTGAGCACTAATCAAAATATAAGGAGGAAGAAAACTATCTGAAAGATGGAAGAAACCTAACCTAACGGGAAAAAAAACTTAACCTGCTATTTGAAAGAGGTGAAAAAAACAAAGTAAAGAGTGCTAGGAAGAAAAACTATAAGTTCTTTATTACGATTCTAAACTTTTATTAATATATTATATGAAGTATTTATATTATTTAGCTTGTAGCACCTAAATGTATAAATTAGAACTATTAAATAGATTTTTTTTTATCGGCAAAGAGTATGAATATATCATATAGCAAAAAATAGCCAAAAGGTAGCCTAAACATATACATGGGTATACAAGGAGAGCCAAGAAGGATGAACAAAAAAGTTGTAGGGGTAAAGAAACAATTACCACCCCCAAAAACCAAAACTAGAGAATACACATATAGATTCTTACAAATAGAAATATCCATATCGGAAATTAAACCTAACCAAGATGTTAAAGAGTTATTAAAAGAGAATTTTAGCATGCTATTGAAATTGGAAAAAAGAGAATAAGAAAAAAGTAGAGACAAACCAAGAAATGAAAAAACCTTACACTTTTTTTCTGTAGGGCATGTTACAATAGTGATAATATGATTTGGTAAAGGTTTTGTCAAATCCTAATATAAATCATATTTTTTATTAGTAATCTTTTACTATTGTACAATTAAAAGGTTGTAAGCTTGGTACAAATAAAAAAAGATTGTTAATAGAAATTACAATGTAAATATAATTATTCCAAAAGAATATTCCTCAAAAATAATGTAAAATAGAACAAGTTTAAGTGTGTTAAATCCTATTAGGTTTTTTTATCATCACAACGTTTCTCCTTTACTATCTATCTATACAAAAATGTTTCTCATTTACTATCTCCATTAAATAAAATTAAAATAAACTTCCATTAGGTAAATAAATGCAATTTATAACATAAAAAGCATTATTTCACCTCTCTTCACCTCTCTTTCTATATATATATATATATACACACATGTATGGATGTGAATATGCAGACCTACCTCCATAGATCTATTCTCAAGTCATTCTAAGAAACAATTAAGGAAGAGAATATTGAGTTGAAATAATTAATAGATGGCGAGTTTAGCGTATGTGATTCCAGCAATGATGGTGTCCTTTTTCCTTATTTGTACTACCATGACCATATGACGATCCATGGAATGAGAATAATACAGTTCCATGGTTTGGTGAAATCCTACTTCCCGAAAGCTCCTTTATTGGTTTCTTTACTCGTGGTGGTTAAATGCTTAAGGGTCAGTGGAAATGTGATCGTGGATTACAAATCTATAAACATATATTTCATCCATCCAAGATTCTAGATGATAATTGCCGCTGCAATGTGGTAAGAGTAGGTATCGATGCAAGAGACCTTGGTTGGCCTCGCTGTATAAAAATTCAAGCCCCATACATCTTTTGATCGACAAAAGGAGTATAAGAACATATCAAGAATGTGTTGATCGAAATCTATAAGAAGCGCACATGTAAAAAAATGTGGTCCTACTCCACATTTGTAACAAAATCTCCACGCAAATAGAAAGTTGAAATAAATCTATGTTTTTTTAATATACTAATTTTTCTTACCTTGGTACGATAGAATATATGTATATTTCTAACAATAGAAAACATGTTTTATCATGGCTTTAATATCAAATGAGTTAAAATTCAACCCATTTCCTGTCCTTAGTGAAAGGTTTGACTCTAAGATTATATTACATCCAGGTTAATTTGTCATCTATGGTTGCCCCGGGGGTCTCGTTGATAACCCGTCAACGCCCAAAATACCTATGGGTATCGCATATCTCGATACCACCAGATCATGTTCCATTCACTGTGATCCATTCATGCATAAATATTATAAAATATACAAATTTATCAAAATAGGTCATAAGAGTTCAAGTTACAACTCTCTTATATACAAAATATTACTTGTAAAATCTAGTTTCTTACAAAAAGGTTTCTCAAAGCCACAGTTCGGCTTTCTTCACACCTGCGGTCTCGGATGAGGTTCAACCGCTTGTATATAACCTGCACCTAAAAGGGGATCCCACGATGGGGTGAGCAATGCCCAGTAAGGATAAAACCTACAAGGGCTACTCCCCACCTAAGTGCACATACATGTCATGTTCACACAATAATACACATCAACATTCAGATGAAGAATATTTCAATTCTAAATGGAACTTACATGCCATGGCAATGGATGATTCATCATGCCCTATGTCCCAAGTCCTCACTGACACTCTACACATGCTTATGCCAAGTGTGAAAACTCGGCCATTGGTGTCATCCAATGACCCTTTTCCAAAACAAAATATCTTGTTTTATAAACAAAACTCATTGATATACATCCAATGTCCATTTGATTTAATCAAACTCGTGTTTATGCATCGTGGGCCACTGACGGGTTTTCACGTAGGATGCCACACGCCTTCTACATTTCCTTACGAGCTTTCATCGATGGTGATCACGTATAACCGCAACTACTTCAGTCTTTCAACTTAAGGGGTGGGGAGGATCTATCCCATTTGCTGTGCCCAACACATGCGTGTGTGTGTGTGTGTGTGTGTGTGTGTGTGTGTGTATATATATGTATATATTATGCCATGAAACCGTGAGACTCCATTGGACATAGTCCAAGGTGCTGAGCTCACCATCCATTCACTAAGAATGATGAATGATTATAACCATATACACACACTCAACTCAATGCGATGCCCCCGTGCATATACAATGCAAAATGTCACTGCATTTTATCTCATGTTACATGTATAATGAACACTACTTGGAACAATTAATAAACGGTACTTTTATGCTAAGTTCATGGATAATTATATGGAAAGTACATAATATACATCAATTCATAATATATATAACACTAATTATATGAACATATTTACAACATATCTGGAAGATGTTATAAAATTTTCAGCAATTACACACAAAAATAGTCCAATAAACGCTAGCTTATTCTCGCCATAAATTCGCCACGCCACTTTAAATAATCTAGACTCAAATTCCAAAAAATTTCAGCTTATGTTTTATTATTAGTATTATTATTATTATTATTTTTTCAACTTTGAAGATCACATATCGGGCCATATGTGACGCCCAAAACTCCTGGGTCCCGCCGACCCACCTGAAAAACATGTGAATATTGGGTGTCCTAATGTACACCCTCGTCTCATGTGTTGAGACTCATTCCTGCTTATTTAATACATAAGTATACATGAATTACCTTATCTTGTCTAGTAAGAGTCGAGCACAACACTCTCATATGGTATAAAAATATACATCTAATAGAACCAAATTATTGTTCTAATACAAAGCAGGATATGTATTAAAACTACTCAGCCCTCATACATAAAGAAAACATCGAGTCGAGTACAATCCGATGGCTTCCAGATCCACGGCACTCTAAGGGCGTCGTCTGCATGGGCCCTATATGCACGAAAGGGGTCCATGATGGGGTGTGCGCACCAGGGAACTAAAACCTACAAGGGCTACTCCCTTTAGGTGCACATGCAAATGATCGTGTCATAGTCACACAAACATTCCAATCGAGACTATGTATCCAGGTTTTGAATCCTACATGCCATATATGAGATGACACTCTACATGCCCCATGTACCGAGCCTTTCCGGGCTCCATTCCCCAATGTGCCACTAGGTAATAAATCCACGAGTCGTGTGACTCATACGCTACACCCGTAGTTCTCGTTGGTGATCTGCGAGCCGTTTTCAAAACAAAATCTTTTGTTTTATTAATTTAAACCATTTAAAAAATCTGATTAAATCACTTTATTCAAAAGCATTGGACAATCTCTGATAAACCGCTTTAATTCAAAAGCATTGGGCCATCTCTATGTCGTCTTTGAGTAAAGGCATTGGGTGATGTCGATAAAATCGCTTTAATTGAAAGCATTGGGCGATTTAGATAAACGCTTTAATTCAAAAGCATTAGACAGTCTCCGATAACCGCTTTACTTCAAAAGCATTGGACAGTCTCCGATAAACCGCGCGACTCTCTTGGACATTGTCCATTTCCCGAGCCCACACCATCAACACCATACGCAGTGTTAATTTGCAACCAATGCACCCACACCCATGAAATGAGATGTTTGTCGTGCAGTTATGCAATGCAAATGTGCCATTGCACTTTAAACCATGCCACATGCAAGATGACCTCTACATGGATAACATATACCGTACCATCTAGGTAATACCATGAGCGACTATGTCTAGAAATGCACACAATAGTTCATATGTTTAGTCTAATATCATTACTCTACGCATGTTATGATAGCATTCCACATTCATATTCAATGAATCACACAAGCATGCATCTCCACGAGTTCCTAACTTCAATTAAGTAATTTAATGACACAACTCACACCCAGGCTGAAAGAGCTGATATCGATTCCTGACAAGGCGGTGCAAGACAAGTTCATATTCAAGTAAGCATCTGGTCCCAATTATTTGGAACACACACCAAAGACATCATGTCATCTCTTAACGAGAGATGGCAACTTATCGACAGTCACAATGGCTTTAAATTCAAGCCTCATACCATCACAACTGAGTGTAGAGATTAGCAAGAAAGTCACAAGGTATGAATTAAAGCCCAGATAAAAAAGCAAGGAAACTATTTGGAAACACTGTTTTTAAATAGGGCTACTCAGTTTTCAAGCAGGACCAGAAACTGTCTGAACATAACTCCCCTTTGAATGCATTTATGAGTCCAAAGGAGTCAGAATTTGGATAGACCTATTTCAAGGACATATGTTCTCCTATGAGTCTAATTTACCCAGCAATTAGAATCATTCAATTCATTGAGTGATGGCGGTTGCTAGCTGGCTTTCTGAGTCATGGGGTTGAAGGAAAAAAAACTGGACAACATCTCACCCAAAAAACACAACATTTACCCTATACAGAAAATCTCCTCCATTGGGGGTCTACAACCATACTCAGCGAATGCCACTTCCATGGCCCGACAAGGGAATAAACCAAATAGGAGAATGCCTTACCTCTTGTAGCTTGTGGAATCAAGTCCTTGATCCTTGACACAACAATGGAGGTTTGGCTCCTCCCTCCTTTCCTTCCTTCCTTTTCTTTCTTTCTTTGTTATTTTGGTTCCTTCTCCTTCCTCGATTCATGAGCCCGGGCTTGCTTGACAACAATCCTCCTCTTCTCCCGTTGTTCGCCCATTTGTTCTAACTCCTCTCTTGGTTTTGATCCGTTTCTCCTCTCTGGTTTCCACTACTCGACCATTCTCCTGGTGCTAGACACATAATGACCCCACAATTGACCATGTGTCTCCCATGCCTAGACACACCACTCACCTCCGTACGGCCTCTGAGGTATGACGCCAGCTCGATGATCCCTGATCGGGTGCCACATGGCACCTTGTGATTGGTCCATTACGCTCTGCATGTCGTGAAATCGTATCTCGGAATTAGTGAGGCCAAACTAAGGTGTTAGATTTCGCAAAGCGATTTAATCTTTGAAATACGTTTCGTCATCTGAGATCTAGAAAAATCCTAGCTTTTCCTCTACAGGGTATTAGTAATTATATTTCTTTATTTTTAGAAAAATTTAAATGTAACTTTTTCATAGGTTTTACACTATAAATTCAGCCATGAAGCAGTCCTCAAACTCAGCCTAAAAACTGTCCCTAAAAATAGTCTAAAAGTCCGAAAACTCATACCCATGGTTAGGGCTAAACCACACGACCATTAATGACCCTTAGATCAAGAGGAACCAATGTAGGAGAAAACCCTAGCTATTTTTGTTTTTGGCACCTACTCATAGCTCTCGGTGAGTAGACGACTTCAATTCTCAGCCCTATTGACTTCCAGCCCCGTCAGGTGTGGGAGCCGGAGAGTGTCGAATCTCGTTCCCTTCTTCTTTTTCCTTTCCCACCTGAGGATTTTTTTCTCTTCTCTCTTTTGTTTTCCTCTTCTTTCTTTTCTTTCTTCCTTTCTTTTCTTTTTCTCCTTTTCTCTTCCTTTTCCTTTTCTTTCTTTTCTCTTTATTTTCTCTTTCTTTTCCTTTTCTCCACCACTAAATTGTTTCTTGGTTTGATCCAAAGAGAGGAAACTTCCTCACTTTCCTATTCCTCTCACATGACATGTCTTCCTTATGATTCATTTCCATGTGCCACGTGTCACATGGACACATGCACTAGGTGACAAATGCCACACCACATGATTCTCATGCCATGTGAACTTCTCTAAGCTTGCCATGTGGCATCCACATGGTCATTCCATTTGGCACCACTCCATGTGTCATCCGACACCTGTTCCTTGAAATACTTGAAATTCCGACTATCTCGAAATCCAACGAAATTTGACTGGGTATCTATGGGTTCGGCGAGGAGGCGAATCAACGGTGAAATTAGTTTAGGTCATCAGGATCTGAAAGTTTCAAAGTTTTCAGCTTTTTACAATACTTGGCCGACAAATTAGAACTTTGCATTTTTAGAAAGCATTGCATGTTTCCTAGGTTTTACATCCCCCTCCTTTAAAAAATTTCATCCCCGAAATTACACACATACCCTTATAATCCATGCATATGCAACATTCATTCAAGTGCAAATGACTAAACAACATACACACGCATCCTTAAATAAGAAAGGATAAATTGCTTTTGTAGTGTCTCGCATTCCTATGTTGTCTTTCCTCGCGTGGATTACGCCACAACACCTTTACCAACTTCACAGTTTTCCCTCGCAAAACTTGACTGGTCCCTCCTCGAAGGTCCCATTCACATCAATAACAAGATCGCCCTAATCCACTACATGAGTTGGATCTGGAGTGTACTTCTGGAGCATGGATACATGGAATACCTCGTGGACACCCGATAAACTCAACGATAAAGCCAACTGATATGCAATTGTACCCACCCTCTTGAGTATATTGAAGGGGCCGATATACCTCGGTGATAGTTTCCCTCACTTGCCAAACCTGGTCACTCATCTCTTAGGCATCACCTTCAAGAAGACATGATCATCAGCCTTAAACTCTAGAGGTCGTCTCCGTCTGTTTGCGTAACTCTTCTGTTGGCTTTGAGCCGTGAGAAGACGTTTCCGTATCAAATCCACCTTCTCAGAGGTTTCTCTAATCAAATCTGGACCTGTGGTGGATCTCTCTCCCACCCCAGCTTTGTCAAACCGTCGGAATCCAACACATGGCCTCCCATTTAAAGCCTCAGTGGGGTGCCATACGTATGCTCACTTGATAGCTTTGTTGTTATGGGTGAACTCTACTAAGGAAGTCTCTCCCGACCACCCTTAAAATCTAGGGCGCATGCCACTTGACATGTCATCCAAAACCTATATGGTCCTCTTGAAGCTAACCATCATGCTGTGGATGACGATTGCTCATCATCAAGCCCCATGTTGAGTGGCTCTCACCGGAAACTCTTCCAAAGTGAGCCGTAAACTTAGGATCTTGGTCTGATACAATAGAGACTAGCACTCCATGTAACCGGACCATCTCTTGTGTAGTAACCCTCGGGAATTCCTCTGATGTGAGAAGGTCATCTACGCAACCCGGAAAATGTCTTGAAGCGGTGATCAGTCACTATCACCCACACCACATCATGCTTTCCGCGATGTTAGTAGCCAAGTGAGACATAAATCCATCGTGATATTTTCTCCTTCCAGCTTTTTCGACTACTTCTAGAGGCTATAGTAACCACTCTTTGGTCTCTGCCAATACTCGACGACCCGACACATGAGACATATTGAACAAAGTCCGCCATATGTTTCTTCATCCCACTCCAATAATATTAACGATGAAGATCTACGGTACATCTTTGTTCCACACAGATTCCACTATAAAACAAAACCCGATGGAACTCCTTGAGAATCTCTATCTCGGATGGTCATCAGCCAGAATGACCGTCCCTATGCGAAGGTTATCATCAATGTGAATAGCCCAGCCTTCATCACCTGTACCTGACTATACCCATTCCCTGATGAATGATATCTTTGTGTCTTGTCCACACAGGACTCAATCCTTACACTGAATGGGGAAGGCGTAGCCATATTCATTCTGAAAACACCTGGCTTTGACCATTTATCTTTGTAGTCCTAAGCGTCCCGAGCCGAGCATCGCCATTCTTAGGAAGCTACACTGCTTGATTTCCCAGTGACTTGGTAGGCATCAGCCACCACATTTACTTCCTTACCGGGATGGTAATGCGAGGAAGTCATAATCCTCACAGATACTCAAATCCATTTACTGCTTGCCTCGCTGTTGAGATCTCGTTGTGTAAAGATATACTTAGGAATTTGTAGTCTGAGAATGCGCTGGTATTCACCATATATAGATAGTGGCGCCAAATCTTTAAGGCAAAGACCTGTGCTACCAACTCCATGTCTGTGTGGGGTAATTCCGGCTTATGGTTCTTTATTACTGAACCATAGCTACCACCCTCTCTCGGTACATAAAAACACATCCTTGTCAGTCCTTAGAAACTATCATTACTACATTGTGTACATCTATCCCTTTTTCGGGACTATCAGGATAGGGGTTGACGTAGGCCACTGATTAATGCCCAAAAAGTGTTATTTTGAGCCATATTTATTAGCGCTTAGGTTTTTGGTGACTTTTTGTGTCTTAATCAGCGAATTAACTTGGAATTTGCACATTAAGGTCCCGAACTATTCTCTTGATCTCAAACATGGCTAATTTTGCAAGCTATTGATGCCAAATTTGTTGCATGGATCAGCCGAATTCTAGTTGAACTCAGCATTGCGGTCGAGAATCGGAAGGAAAGAAGAGCGAAGCATAGGAAAGAGAAGAGCGAAGAATTTCGCACCGTGCGAAAATTGCTGTGTGCGAAAATTCCTCTTGGTACGAATTGCCCTCACAATGCAATGTTATCTTTTTGACGTTTGACTTTCTGTGTCACACTCCCTTTTCCCGTACGCACTTCATGTATAAGTGTGGTGCTTAGGGAGTATTTTTGGTATTTTTCTTATGAGGCTTTATATCGCTCGAACCCTTATAGAAAGATGATTTTTTGGTGGACTTTTGGGTGGAAATCTGACGATGTGGGTTTCCTTTAGCCACTTACTTTCATTTTCTTTCCTTTTCTTGTATTTTCCCTTTCTGAGCACCCCTTCGAGGATGTGACTCAAGGGGATGGGTTGCTAAACCCCCTACCTCAGCAGGGGAGGCACCGGCTTTTAGAACTAAGGTAGCTAACGATACTCCCACGTTTTAATGCCCAGCATTATGTTTCCATTTATTCTTCTATCTCTCACTCTAGGTTAAACCACTTAAATATCCTTGATTAACCTTGTATTTGCTTGAAGCTTTTTAGTTCGATGGGTGCTTGTGCTAGATCCAGCGCTTGTCCAGGACAGTTACCCTCTGTGGTGCGTAGGGTAGGTTTAGGAGTGTGTTCGCATGTCTAGGAGCATTTATGTATTAATGCCACATTTTAAAAGGAAAATTATAAGGGTTCAGTTTTTATGGCCAAATGAAGATCCGGTTCGGGAAATGACTATATGTCACTCCGACATAGAGGAAAAGGACAGAGGACCTCTCTCATTTACCTTAGGACCTCAACCCCAGTAGCCCGATGCTTCAAGGATTTCTTTTTCACTGTGCAGTTCGGTTTTTATTTTGGAGTTCTGAACATTTCAACCTTGTTTTACAAAACCTTAAAATCAATAGATTCACCATTTTTTGAGCCAAGCTATGATCATTTGAAGAAAATCCATCCATGTGTTCGACTAGAGCCACTATACTGCCCATTAAGCTTTTCTGGCGTTAGGAGAATTTAGGTTTATAAATATTATTCATTACGGTACCTCTTGTAGTGCCACTTTTGCGTGATGGCGAGCGCTCAATTCTTGGAATGCCTTCTCACACTAGTCATTCCTCAAACTTGTTGTTCCTTTAAAATTGATCTCGTCATAAGTACAGCCAATTAGGAGAAATATAATAAATCTCTAGTATTTGCCCTACCAATCCTAAGACTGCGTATCTCAAAGGCCGAGCTTAGGCCTCCTCTGACTCATAAATTCCTTTACCTTCAGGTCACTAATACCCAGGCGACAACCTTATGTCTTAAGAATTTCACCTCGATCAACTGGCTTCTTGAACTTGGCGTATATTGATGACTCTCTGAGGAGCGTAGAGGCAATCCTCAAAATGATCCTCTGTATCCTCTATCTTGGTGATCAAGATGTCATCAGCGAAGACTACCATAATGATATAAATAAAAATTTATAATACCACATAAAGCTTGAGATCCATGAATGTTGTTGGCATGTCAATCAGAAGGCATCCTTGTGAACTAAATGCCCGATAAGATCTTTGACGTTGTCTTGGGGATATCATCTCTAACTGGCCCGATGATAAGCGGGGCGAGTCTATCTTAGATGAACGGCACCTCTCGACGCAGTCAAATAAATCATCAATCCTCGGCAAGGATGCGATTCTTGATAAGTAGCCCCTATTCCAATTATCGATAGTTAATGCCGCAGTCAAAGGTCTTGTCCTTCCTTAGCAAATAGGCAGGAGCACCCTAAGGTGGTGATCGGATCTAATGAAACAATAATGAGCAATTCCCGTATCGGACCTTGGTTCCTCTGACTCAGTTGGCGCCCGTCTATCTACGATCATAGAAATGGGCAACTACGAGTCATAACACGTGATCGATCTACATCCCTCTACGAGGTAATCCCCAGGTGGCTTCATCAGGAAAGACTTATCCAGGTCGCAAACTTCCAGGTAGACTCAAATCCTGTATATCTCAAATCCTACAAGTGGGCTTGCAACTGACCCATCAATATGCATGCCACCTAAGTCGTACATGGTCTACCAGGGTAAAGCAGGTGTGTCTCCACACAGAAACACAACACAAACCTTGTAACACCTGAAATAAACCATAGTCATTTTAAACATAATTAGGGTATATTATAAGTGCATTTTGAAATTTTCTCAATTATTATTTTTCTAAGAGTGAGAAAATTTGAAACTTCGAGATTTAATACAAGATACAAGGGTAAGAAAGTGGAATTTGTCAAAGCAGGATATAAAAGTCATAAGATAAGAAAGATGAGATGCTATTATAGAAATGGCATAAGTTGTGGTGCAAATAGAAGGGAGTTTAAAGACCAAAGTGTAATAAAAGGAAAAATTAAAATCAAATGGGATAAGACCAAGTTGGTCTCTCATTTGGGGGATTGGGAGGGCTTCTACGTGAAGAGGGGAGAAGAGGATTTAAGGTATGGTTTACTATGGGTTTGTATGGATTGCTATGGTTTTGTGTGGATTTGTGAACATTTGTATGGATTTGTATGGTATGGATTCTTGGATTCAACGATCTAACACAGTTACATCTGGGTTTTCTGAAGTTCTAACTAACACCATTATAAGTGTTAGTGAAGTTGTTGGGTTGACACTTTAGAATATGTATGAATAAGATTCGATAGTTTCTATGATTGTAATCATATCAATTCTCTTTGCGATGTCCGTGTTGCAGTTAAATCTCTATTCGTTGTTATGGGTTCTCGCATTTTGATTTGTCTGATTGGGTTCGGATTGTGGCGATCCGTTATAGGTTCTTGATAGATAAATCTATCGTTTGTAGAACCGCGATCGTCGTTTAAGTTATGGTACCATTAGAAAAGCAAAGAGTAATGCCGTACTGATCAAAGCCGCCGGTACCCATTCTCTAAAAGTTCGAGTACCGGTACCGATCAAAATTAGTACCCTATCGATGCTTCTGCGACCTTGATTTTTTATTACCCTTGCATTTGTTAAACTGAGTCGTGACGAATAGTATAGGAACCTAATAAATATTCGCGGAAATTCAAATAGAAGAATGAAACTAGTGGCTTCACAGCTACCTCCAGTAAGCAAAGTTGATGTTGGCAAACTTAATGCCCATATGATAATATAGGAAGTTCACGAACACATATAATTGTAAGGACTGCTAAGGCTGGGATGTTGAATGACCACGGCACCTTTGCAGTGGGCGAGGCACGTGTAATTAACTTTGGTACTCCTCTTATTAGTCTCGGCGGCCTCTCTAACCATGCTTGGCTGCAGTACTTAGTACTATCTGATTAGTGTGGCGGCACTCTGCATCAATAGCCGGCCACTCGCCGCTGTCTTCTGACACCTCGAGTGATATTATCTGTACCTTGGTGCTATTGTGTTAATGTCATACTCATTTTCTTATTGTGGTCTAGGTAGTCAAATAGTTATATGATGAAGTCACAGACAGATAAGGCCAGTAAATAATACATATGCTTTGAATGTACTCGAATCACCTATGTACAAAAATATAAGCTTCATGGCCCACCTAAATTTTCTCTGCTCTGATAAACTCTGTAACTCCTACGGGAGATCTGAACAAGTATAGTCTACTATAAGTATAAGTATGTGTATAAGTTTATTATATGAATTCATGAAAAATTACGATATTTGCTATTGTATATATGTTACTATTATATGCCTACTATAAATGAGTATTAGTGCATGTAATATCACATTGTAAAGTCATATGTTTCCCACTAGCGTTAAGCTTAGCACGGTTTTTAATCATTATAGGCTGAAGGAGGCGTCCATTGATCTTCCGCATACTGTTAGACCAACAAGCCACAGTAGGAGTCCATCTGATAGGTTTCTGATTATGTATAAATATAAATGTAAATGTAAATGTAAATGTACTGCTTTTTTGTATATATATATATATATATATATATATACATATATATATATGTAAATTGGACTTAAATGTCTGCCCAGTGACATTTGCATGTTTTTCGGTGGTAGTTTTGTTTTGTATCTTTGTATATGATATTTTGATTTAGTTATAAGACTTGGGCCCACTAATGTCTTAAAAAGCAAGTAAAGAATCACAGTATAGTTTCGCGCCCCTTTTATCTGCCTAGGCGGGGATTGGGGGTGTGACAAACACCGTCCTGTGTGTATGCAGTAACCCTCTTACGATCGCAACCAATGAAGACTCGGTGTGCTATCAACCAGTCCATCCCAAGGATGACTTCAAACTCGACATGTCCATGACCATAAGGTCCACAATGAGTAGGATCTCGAAGATATCTAACTCACGATCGAGCATATCATATCAACGCTCCACCTAGTTCTGGGGATAGCTTGTCTGCTTGACTTTTCCAGTATCTCAACCTCTAAGCCCAATTCTTTCACATGTCAATTAGCAAAGTGGGTTTTTTATGCTGTTAGTGGTGTAATGCCAAACACTGTGTCTCCAGTTCTCAGATTATCATGCTCATTTATTTGCCAAACCCCTAAGGTTATGTTCTCTAACCCTAGTGTTCTTCGTTTTCTATATACAACCTATCATGTATATAATCCACACAATATGTAACACACATTATGTAACACAATCATCACACGTAATTCATAAGAATGCCTGATGAATAACTTTGATACCAAGCTAATCTTTGAGTCCTAGGCATTCATAACCTAAGATTTATTGCCTGCTCTTAGGTATGTCCTAACCTATGCCCACCAAGCCCTAGGTAGTCTTATACCTAACTCGATACTATCTTTGTGGCGGTATCAGATGCACCATAAATGTCCTAGCCTAGGCCCATGCCCCTCAAGCCCTAGGTAGTTGTATACCTAAGCTCTGATACCAAGCTGTGACAACCCAAAACCCAGGGGTCCCATTGACAACCAGTCAACGCACTGAATACCTGTGGTTATCGCATATCTCGATACCACCAGATCGCATCCCATTCATCGGGATCCATTCATGCATATATATTTAAGAAAAATATATAAATTTCTCAAAACAATTCATAAGAGTTCGAGCTATAACTCTCTTATATACAAAATATTACATGTCAAATCTAGTTTTTACAAAAAGGTTTCTCAAAGCCACAATTCGGATTTCTTCACACCTGTAGTCCCAGATGAGGGTCAATCGCCTGTACATAACCTGTACCTAAAAGGGGGGTCCCACGAAGGGGTGAACAATGCCCAGTAAGGATAACTCCTACAAGGGCTACTCCCCACCTAAGTGCACATACAATGTCATGTTCATACAATAATACACACATCAACATTAGATGAAGAATAATGTCAATTCTAAATGGAATCCTCCATGCCTGTCAACCATCCCGAACTTCGCCGCCATCCCATCAAACGATAGCATTGGCATGTTGTTCGGCGATCCATAGAATATGATGAAAGGTTTAATACTATCTATCTTGACTTTCTCCACATATACTCCACCTCCAATCCATACAATTGTATACTGTGTATTATCAGTCGGAATACTCTTGACGGCATCGTTCACCATCTTGAAGTATCCATTTCCAGATTGACTCACCTTAATGATCGTTACGTTCTTCTCAACAATCACTAGCTCTGGATCAACCGTGTCATCCTGGAGTTTATGATTCCGGATGGTTTGAGTAGAACCATGACTAGTTGAGGTTTTATCCTTTTGTGATATGTAATTGATGCGGCAGCAAATAATAATAATAATTTGGGTCTTCAATAAATAATTGGGGAGACCTAAAAATTAGATATTGGATAATAATGGATTTGGTCAAACATGACAAATTTTTATGCATTTGCCTAATTCCTTTTAATCAATAAATAACATCCCGATATATCTTTATTGATCATTTTTCGATTTCTTGGATTTTTCTTTTCAAGTATTCTGTACATTTTTTTTTATCATCTAAATAATGTTATTTTTATGAGATATTTGTAAAAAACTAATTTCTCTTTGAGAAATCCAATATATATATATATATATATATATATATATATATATATATATATATATATATATATATATATATATATATATATATATATATATATATATATAATAACATCAATATATGTTTTATTGATCATTTTTCGATTTCTTGGTTTTTCTTTTCAAACATTCGTACATTTTTATCATCTATATAATGTTATTTTTATGAATATTTGTAAAACTAATTTGCTTTCTTTGAAATCCAATATATATATATATATATATATATATATATATATATATATATACTCTGTATATATATATAATGTATATATGATGGGTCCAAAAACCACACGTGCGTGGGCTCGGGCGTGACAGCTAGGTTTGAGAGGGGATAAGAAGTAGGCTGATAAAAGACATAAAAGAGTTCGGCCCACCCGAATGTCTTGGCTCTGAATGCTGGGCCGGGGACCGGTTCACCGGAATGCGGCCGGGTGGGCGTAAACATGTAAAGAACCCGTATTAAAGGAAAATACCCAACTTCCTAAATAAATCTCCACCAATTAGGGAAGTAGGATATTTCTAATAATTGTTCCATCGAAATTATCCTTATTAATTGGTTAACGATAAGGAAGAAAATCCCTCGCCCAACGGGAGAAATATGGTATCATCATCAACTAGGAAAGTTATCCAATTATCCCTTGTGTCGGGTTAACGATAAAGAAGAAAATCCCTCACCTAATGGGAGAAATATTTGTATCATCATCGATTAGGAAAGTTATCATGATCATCCGTATAAATACCCGAGCCACCATCGGTGAAGAGCACGCACAAAAATTATTCCCCTAGCAGTTGATTTTCTCTTCCAGGAAAGAAGCGACCCAGGCATCGGAGGTAACGGGTGGCCCGCCGATCCTTTTTCTTCTTGTACCGGGGCGGACATCGAGTCAACGGGCCGTAGAGCAATCATGGCTCTAGCCGAGTTTGGTTGAAAAGCATCATCGAGTTTGACAGGTACGTAAGAACGGCAGTTCTTTTACAAATAAAACTTGTACTTAGTATTTGATGGTATCGACTTCGAAATATGGCCAAGCCACACCAACCTGCGGGAGCATAAGACCAATGGGATGATGTAAATAACGAGACTTAGGAAACGCCCTGTCAGGAGGCACTTCGTCGCTATGACGCGTCTGTGAGAGAATGGGAGGAACTCACGGGCCGATAGGCGCCCGGGGCTTCGCCATGCCCCCTAAAGAACATACCCTTCGTGAGAACCGGCGACACCAGACGCTCCTCGAGGACGGTAGAGGAGGCAAACGGCGAGCCGGGGAACGTGACCCCAGTATATCCGCAGAAGAGGATGCAATAGGGAAGCGGCCGAATAACGAGGCAATGGGCAGGCCCTTATCGGCGGGGGGCGAGAACAATCATGGGAGCAGAGGTTCCAGGACATCTGACAGGAGCTTAGCCGCATGAAGGAAGCTATGAAAAGCCGGACTCCAGTCTCCATGGATACCTTAGTACCGGCCCGAAATCGAGTCCCCGTTCACGGCCAGGGTTGGCAGCTTCCTCTCGACAAATTTAGAATGCCGCAAGTCGGCGCGTTCGAAGGAGCGAAGGGACCCTAGTAGATCACCTCAACACTTACAAGAGCAAGATGAGTGCATGGATACCAAGACCCGGTGTGATGTCGAACGCCGCCCAATCACGAAGGGCGCACCCGGCCCATTAGCTGGTTGACAAACTTCCGCCGTCCTCGATCTTGTCGCCAGAGAAACTCTCCATCGATTCGTCTCCCTTCATTGGAGCTCGGACATACGAGAGGCTTGACATCTTTGCTAACCATCAAGCGACAGCCACGGGAGAGCACCGAGGTCTTCGTCAAAGGTTCAATGTAAAGTCTTTAAAGGTGAGATGTCTGCATACGAGAAGTTTGCAAATCCAGCTTTCATCGTCGAACTAGGGTACAATCAAAGGACGTGTTTTCCATCTCAAAGAATCAACAGCGACCATGGCGAGGTTAACAAGCCAAGCGAAGTATATCGCGGCAAGGAAGCCCTTATATCCAAAAGCGAGAAGCTCTTCATACCTGAGGAAAAAGCGAGGCGAACGAAAGGAGCCAAACAACTACGAGCTTAACTACTTAAAAAGGCACAATAGCCTAGGAGCGAATAGCTCAGTTCAAAGGAGCACAAATAGCTCGAGAGGCAAAATAGCCCAGAAGGCACAACATCCCAGGAGCCAAGCAGCTCAGTTTGAGCTTAGCTGCTTTCAGGCCTGATAGCCGGGGCCCCAGCGACCTTGGTTTGAGGGAGCCTAAACAGCTCGGGGGAGGCGGGGGGGGAATGGCCCAAAGGCTGCTTGACCCGGGGCCAGCGACTCGGTTTTCAGAGCTTAATTGCTCAAAAAGGCACAATAGCCTAAGAGCCAAGCAGCTCGGTTTTCAGAGCTTAACTGCTCAAAAGGCATAATGGCAGAGCGGCTTAGTTTGAGAGAGCTAAGCGGCAGGAGCGAGAATGGCCCGAGAAGGCACAACAGCCCGGGGAGCCAAGCAACTCGGTTTGAGGAGCTTAACTACTCAAAAAGGAAGGCACAATAGGCCGGGAGCCAAGACGGCTCAGTTTTCAAAGCTTAGCGCTCAAAAAGAGCCGCAAATAACCCGAGGAGCCCCAGCATTTCGGTTTGAGAGAGCTATATGACTTCGGGAGGTAGAATAGCTAAAAAAGGCACAATAGCTCAAGAGCTAAGCAGCTCGATTTTCAGAGCTTAATTGCTCAAAAGGCATAGCCCGAGGAGCTGGCGACCCGGTTTGAGAAAGCCTAAACAGCTCGAGAGGCAGAATAGCTCAAAAAGGCACAATATCCCAGGAGCTAAGCAGCTCGGTTTTCAAAGCTTAACTGCTCAAAAAGGCACAATAGCCCAGAAGTCAAGCAGCTCGGTTCGAGCTTAGCGCTAAAAGGCACAATAGCCCGAGGGCGAATGGCTCGAGCGCCTTTGGGAGCGAAAGCATTCGGTTTTCGAGGCTTAATAACCAGGCACAATAGCCTATAAGCTAAGTAGCTCAGTCTTCAGAGCTTAATTGCTCAAAAAGACACAATAGCCCAAGAGCCCCAGCAGCTCAGTTTGAGAGAGCCTAAATAGCTCAGGAGGCAGAATAGCTCAAAAAGGCACAATAGCCCAGGAGCTAAACAGCTCAGTTTTTAGAGCTTAACTACTCAAAAAGGCACAATAGCCCAGGAGTCAAGCAGCTCAGTTTTCAGAGCTTAACTGCTCAAAAAGGCACAATAGCCCAGGAGCCAAGTTGCTCAGTTTTCAAAGCTTAACTGCTCAAAGGCACAATAGCCCAGGAGCCAAGCTACTCAATTTTCAGAGCTTAACTGCTCAAAAAGGCACAATAGCCCAGGAGTGAATATCCCTAAAGGCGCAATAGCCCGGGAGGCGAGATATGGCTCGGATCAAGGAGCATAAGCAACTTCGAGGGTAGAATAGCCCGGGGCGAAAAGCCCAGAGCCAAATAGCTCGGTTTCTAAGAAGTTGAACAACTTCAAGCGTGATAATGAGGCGTAACAACCTAGGAGGCGAGGCTCAACTCGGTTCTAAGGTTAAACAACTCTCAAAGAGCGCAATAGCCTAGAGCGAATAGCTCAAAAGAACGTAAACAGCTCGGAAGGTAGAACAACCCAAGAACCAAATAGCTCAATTCAATAGAGCATAACCAGCTCGGGAGGCAAGACGATAGAAATTACCAAAAGCAGTTATGAGCACTGGTCGAAGACACTTCCAAACCCACGGAGGAAGAGGTCTTCAAGAACACAAGAAAAAGATATAGAGGATGTTTCTAAAAGCACAGGAAATGACAGCCGGAATGGGTTCGAAAATCGAATGGCCATCATTATCACAAGACATCTGACGATGATAAAGCCACTAATCAAGCCATCCCGGCTAGCCATAGTGGAAATCACACCGAGATCCGAGAAACAATTCAGCCCTTGCCCAAGACTGCCGGCCCGAGTACGGGAAGCCTTGATGGGTCAAAACCACACATGCGTGGGCTTAGACGTCGACCCCAGCTAGGCTTGAGAGAGGGGATAAAGCCAGCTTGATAAAACATAAAAGAGCTCGGCCCACCACATATGCCCGAGCACGGCCCGGTAGGGGGACCCAATTCACCATGCAGCGGTGGCGTAAACATCCAAAGAACCCATATTAAAGGAAAGTACACAACTTCCCTAATTAAATCTTCACCAATTAGGGAAGTAGGATATTTCCTAATAATTGTTCATCAATTATCCCTTATTAATTGGTTAACAATAAGGAAAGAAAATCCCTCACCCAACGGGAGAAATATGGTATCATCATCCAACTAGGAAAGTTATCAATTATCCCTTATTAATCGGTTAATGATAAGGAAAGAAAATCCCTCACCTAATAGGAGAAATATCCATATCATCATCCAACTAGAAAAGTTATCATGATCATCCATTATAAATACCAAGCCACCCCATCGGTGAAAGGTACGCACAAAAATTCATTCCCTAAGTAGTTGATTTTCTCTTCCACCGGAAAGAACTAACTTAGGCATTGGAGAGGCAACGGGCGAACCCCGCCGATCCTTTTTGCTTTTATTTTCGCATGGGAGCCGAACATCCAGAGTTAATGGACAGGCCCAACAATCTCGCTAAGCTCCAGGCAAGTTTCGGTTGAAAAAGCATCATCAATATATATATATATATATATATAACTTATATATATATATATATATATATATATATATATATATATATGCTCTCTCTTCTCACTGCTGAAACAAAAATACCCTTAAAGATTTAGTTATAAATTTGGCAATGAGACAAAATGCCATGGGGATGTGGTATATATATTATGAGAGATTTATAATCACTTGGAGATTTAGTTACCATGTGGGGGTAAAGGAGATTCAGGGATATTTGTATCTGAAATATGATATTTTCGAAGTTACTTTTACAAATGTTTGTTTTACAAATTACATATATTTGGATTTGTCCATTTTAAACCAATTATTCTATTTTTATTTTGAATTTCGATATGATATTGTTAACATTTTCAAAATTCTTATAAAATGTAATCTTTCTTCCTTCATGTGATCATGTCTTGTATGAATTTGGTTCATTTGTTTATCTTTTCAAAACATTATAATAGTGTAAAGATTTCTAACTAATATAGATAGACAAATAAATGCAGTCTGAAGTATTACAACACTTTTTTTTTTTTTTTTGTACATTTTCTTCATTTCCCCAACAACTATATATAAGCACAAAACTTTTAAAATAAATTATTATATGTGACACCCCAAATCTGGGGGTCCCATTGATAATCCGTCAGCTTAGTGGAATTCTGTGGATTTCGGTAACCAGAACTGCTTGTTGTGTCTCATTTATTGAGATCCATATTTTCTAAAAATCGGGTAGAATCTCCCTTTGTTCGAGAGCTTTTACCCAACATACAACACGTATAATAGAATAATCATAACCCATCGAGGTCCAATAGAAATGAAGTATTGACCTGAGTCCATCACGTCCATATCCCTAATATATACATCCCTCTACCGGGACTCATTCATTCACATTTAAATCTAAATTTTGAAAATAAAATGCTTAATTACAGTTCATAAGAGTCCGATCACGGCCCTCTTACCATAATTACATACCCGACTATTTAGACAATAGTCCCCAAAAAATTTAGTTACAATTCTTTTATACAAAATATTTTTACAAAAATGTTACTCAGAGGTAATATCAAGGCCACACATCGGCCTTTTTCATAATCACGGCCTCTTCGAACATCGTCTCCCTATACACCCCATGTACCTGAAAGGGGGTCCCATGACAGGGTGAGCCCTAGTAAGAAAAATTCTCCTACAAGGGCTACTCCCGCCCTAAATACTACATGCAATGGCGTACATAAAACATCAAATCATATTCCATATAAATGATAAATCCTATATGGAATGTTAGGTGTCATGCATGAAATGAGACTCCTCCTGCCCACAACCAGAATCGACCAGACTCCCTCACATGCAAATGCCAAGTGTGAAAACAGGGTTATGATTGGTGTTTCACCCAATGACAACACGTGGTTAACCCTCTAATATTCGTTTTGGTATCCAATCCTATATGTTTATTCATAGGTCCACGTCTTTTTTCGAGGTCTATGATCGGCGCCACGCCTTTCGACATTTTCACGGACACTCACGAATTCAATGATCATGTCTAACCGCATATAAATTTGGGTCTTTCACCTTGGGGGGATCTGCCCCATCTTGCTATGTCCAAACACATGTGATTTATATTTATGATTGTTTTATACCACCATGAGTCTCGATTTTGGAAGTGGTCCCATTTCCGAGCTCACCACACATTCACTAAGAATGGTGAATAACAGTACCATGCACCCACACCGACTCGACGCGATGCGACCGTGCATATGAAATGTAATCATGGCATTTCATGCTATGTCATGCTACATGCAACATTTATAAATTCCGGATAATTATATTTCCTACATATAATTTTCAATCATCATAATTTCTATGTTAATACATCACGGAAGCACATATTAACATAATTTTTACACACAACAGTATATTATTTATTTTTCCAATAATAACACACAAAATGACCTAAATCTCAGACCCACATAAACAGGGCACCTCTTGGTCCCTTCATGGCCATGAACCATTTTTTGTTCCATTCATCAACAAGTATAGTGATGCCAGAAAAAGCTGACAAAACCAGAAGACATCGATCACGGGATTAAACCAAATCTCAACACAATTCAAGGCTGGCAGCGGTCCTGAAAATCTTGTTCGATTTGTCTAAAAGCCGGTTCCAAATTCAACGCGGGCGTTTTGAGAAAGCAGTCTCGAAAATTCTAAAAATTCCCTACGCTCGGTCCCAATTTTGGGACTTAAATTTACGATCTCCACGACCTGAAAAGAAAACCCCATGCCATTAAATGACCTTTAGACTAGAAATATTCAAGTAGGAAGAAATTCCTACCTGCGTGGAGTTTGACTAAACTTCAAAATTTTTATTGACCCTTTCAGCGGCAACTTGCGATCATGGGTTGATCGACTGTATCGGCTCAACGAAAAGCGGAATGCTTCGATTTCCATAGATCTTAGAGATAAGCGAAAACCCCCTTTTCCCCTTTCTCTCTCTCTCTCTCTTCTCGCTCTCTTTCTCTCCCTCACTGCCGGTTTGTTTCAAAAAATGGCCTTTTCCCTCTTTTTTTTGTTTGACTTTTCTTATTTCCTTTTCTTATTCTTTTTTCCCTTTTTTTTCTTTTTATTGGTTTTCTTTTCTTTCTTTTTTTCTTATTCTAATCCCACCGAATTCTCCTATTTGCTCCACTCCCATTCCTTTTAAATTTTCATTTTCTTTTTCTTTTTCTTTATTATGCCATTTGATTTTCTTTTTCTCTTTTCTCCTTATTTCCTTTTATTTCCCTCTTTTGACAATTGGCTCAATGTGAGTCATTCACACAAGTGCACCACATGGCTCATGCCATGTGACACTCCCCTAGGGTTCCATGTGGCATCCACATGCTCATGCCATGTGTCACCCGACACGTTGCCTCGGCATTGAAATTGACGTCTCGAGTCTAACAAAATTCGATTGTGTAACTAGATTTCGCGATACAAATTCAACGGAAAAGTCTGTTTCATTATCCGAGACCTAAAAAATTTTCGGTTTCAAACCAAAATTACCATTTTACCCTTTTTCAAAAAAATTGGATTTTTCCCGGGTTTTACATTCTTCCCCCCTTAACAGAATTTCGTCCCCGAAATTCACACATACTAACACATACAACCACATGCATATGCTATAGTCATTCTAGTTCCAATATTAGATTTTCAATATTAAACAACGCACCTTCATCCTCAAATAGGAAAGGATAGGTGGCTCGCATCGTGTCCTTGCATTCCCAAGCTGCCTCCTCAAGTCCTCGGTGTTGCCACAACACGTTCACTAGCCTCATGGTCTTGCATCGCAAACCTAATCCTGATTATCCAAGATATGCACTGGTCCCTACTCGAAGGTCCCATTTGTATCAACATTAATCTCTCCCCAATCCACTACGACGAATTGGATGCGGGTATACTTAGAACATGGAGCGTGGAACACCTCATGGACACTGATAAACTGGTGGTAGCATGCTTGGAGTAATACAGCGTGCCCACCTCGAGTTTCTAGAAGGGCCCGATGTACCTCGGCGCTAACTTCTTTCGCTTGCCAAACCTGACTACTCATCTCATAGGCATCACCTTCAAGAAAACGTGATCACCCACTCAAACTCTAGAGGTCGACACCACCTATTGGCGTAACTCTTCTGCCGGCTTTGAGCCGTAAGAAGACGCTTTTGTATCAAACCCACCTTCTCCGAGATCGCCGATGGCGTTTGCGTGATTATGTTTTTATGGATATGCAATAAATAGTGCAAATTGCCCTAATCGCACAAGTGTGCGCTCATCAAATATAGTGTACTCAAGTTGGATTGTTGGTTGATCAAAGTTAATAAAAGTGGGCAGTTTTATATATTCGGTTCATCATATTCAAAGTGGCGGCTGCGTGCAAGTGGTGGGTAGACCGGGATGGTTGTTTCAGATGATTAAAGTGGTCAATAATTGAATTTTGTTTGGATTTTAAGGTGGTGATAAAACGAGGGGTTGTTGGTTTGCAAACTGAAAAATAAGGCGAAAATAAAATATAAAAAGAACTCCTTAAGCACGGGCCGCGGTTTTTTAGGTCTTAGGCTGTCGAGAGGTCCGGAGGGTTCATTTCCCTCGCGTTGGGGAGGGATGACCTATAGTCATCTCCCGAGCAGATCTTCATTTAACATTAAAAACCTAAACCACCAATAATTTTCCTTTTGATAGAAAGCATTTATTTAGCATTTATGGTTCCTTCAGTGAAAATCTATCACCTTGACTCATCCTACAATGATTCGTAAAGGGCAACTAATGAATCTTAATGGATCTAATAATAAGCATCCACTAAACCTAAAAGATTACCAAGTATTGATCAAAGATGATGCATCTACAGTGAAAATACCAGCACTTAACCTACCTCCGGTGGCTCGTGAATGGCAACTAATGGATATCGGTGTCTAAAGCTAAGAATACTGAACCTAAAAAGCTTGCCCAAGTATTGGCAAGAAAGTACATTAAAAAACTTTAAACCTAGAGTTGAAAATTTGGGAACCAAAATGTCAAAACCTGCTGCGTGAAAACGAGAACCCGAGAGTTTACCTTAAAACCCATTGCCAGTAGCCCTCACCTCTTCAGGAGGAAGAGGTCTAGCCAACCATCCTACGAGTTGTCATCCTCGGAAGGAGTGTTCTTTAACCGAAGGAAAGAAAGAGGAGAAGAGAGAAAATGAGGGCCAACGAGGGGGCATGTAACTGCTTCCTTCCAAAAATTAAAACTTAGGTCAACAGTGTATTACAATGGCTTATATAGCCTTACAATCAAAGTGAACTACCAAATTGTCCTAACTAAAACTATTACAATGAGGGTAGAAAGGAGAAAAACCAACACGGGGTCATTTATACACAAAACAAGAAGCAGGCAATTTCGCTACAAGTGGTGATTTTAAGCTATATAATGAGAATTTTAGGATTAATAGCCAATTTTCCTTTGTTCATCATTTGTTCCATTGCTTCTGCGATGCTTATTCCCACTGCTATTCCATTTCTTCCCCAGCTTTGATATTCTTCATTCAGGCTTGTTGAAATTGATAAAAATACATATGAAATTGATGAAATCAACGGAGCTTTATTATGATTGGATTGACCACGACGATTTGGCTTGCAATTCCTGCAAAAACTAAAAAAAGCAACAGCAGGTGTGGTCGAAGTACAATAGGGACCCGAACATGTCAATTGGGTTAGTATAACAATTGAGCGCTCAAAAACCTGGCCAAAATAGGGATCAAAATAGCACTTTTTAGGCACTAATCAGATATCGATCCACAAGGAAAACCTTACTCGTAGTGAGCTAAGTACCAAAATTATAATACTTATTCAATATTCAAACTAGCAATTTTGGTGGCTAAGCGAAAGAAAACTAGATTTAATTACTACTAATGTAATTGTGTGCTTCAAATGTAAAAGTGATCAAAGATGCAAAAAGATTAGGGTGTTAGTGTTGTTGGACGGTCCTACTATGTGATGTTGCGATTCCATTCCATTATCTAATATAGTGCTTTCCAAGGCGGCTCTTATCTAATGTAATTAAAGCCTTTCTCAAGGTCATTTAACCTCACTTTATCACTAGGTTTCTTCTTCTATTTCGACCGGCATTAAGGTGCATGGGGTGCAAAGAACTCCTAAACCTCCTAATTATTGATAATCTAACGTACCAAGTTTATTAGGTTAACCAACTATGTCTAATTCTTTATTCACTTTTCATATCTTACAAAGACCACTCACATATTAAGGTTGATAAAAAATTAATATGATTCCATCCAAGCATGAGTTAATGGTAAAACAAATAAATATCAGATAATGGAATTATAAAAAGCTAACACTTTAACATAGTATTCATGTCCAAATCTCTACCAACACCTAAACCACGAGTAGAGAACCTCATTATGTTATGTTCCAATGCAAATGAAAAGCAAGACATGGTAATGAGAATAGAGAAAACTTCAATGATCGAGGGAATGACGATCTCCCAGGTTCTTCAAGTCTCTCTTTAAGATCGACCTTCAAGTCTTCTTTCCTTTGTTCCAAGCTCTAGTTCCTCAAACCCTAGCTCTGCAAATGTATTTCCAACCCCTATAATTGGATTCTCCCGTTCCTTTTATAGCCTCTCCAAGAGATAAGGTTTTGTTGGGGCTTTCCTAACGTCCGCGACGTTGAGTCGCGACGTTAAGTGATTTACGCACCACTCTTCTTCGGGGCTCTACAAGGCTCCATCTCCGGCTTATTTTCTAGTATTTCTTCTACAAAAACCCAATAAAACGAAATATTAGAAAAGTAATCAAAACACGGTCTATATATATCTGAAATCGATCATGAATCTAGCTAAATCCCGGGTTTGTAATGAGTGTTTTTGGGCACTCATCACACCCCCAAACTTAGCTTCTTGCTTGTCCCCAAGCAAGAAACAGATCCTGAACTAGACACACAGAAAATAACATACTAAACTTAATGATACGAGGGTGATGCACATGTTGCCAAGATGAAGGATCAAAATGAACCAAACTCACAACTCTTGCCCTTTGTTTCAAATTTGAGAGGATCTTTAAGGTTGTTTGACTTTCGAAAGAATTCAGTCGAATCCTATTCAGTCAACAAGTGACTCACCTCCTAGGTTTTCTATGGCCTTTCCCAGGAAGTCTATGTGCATTGGATGTATGATCTCTAGCATATAACTTGGTTCTAGGACCCCCAAACTTGAATTCAACTTGCCTATTTGGGAGAGTCTAACTATGAAAGGATAAGAACGCACCATTTTTTATTCATATTAACCTACCTATTCGTGAACGAATTCCTAGTGCCCGTAAGTTTTAGTTGAGTGTTCTTGTAGCGGGGATCCATTGGTGACTCCCCACTAGTTGGTTAAGGGCACCAGACATTCAGTTCCCCTCGAACTTCACCCCGAACACTCAACGAACCTACTTTAAGGGCCTTGGATATTGAGGAAACACATCTCACGTCCCATAACGACCGAGTGAAGTCAATGGCTCCTGGCTAGTTGGCTCAGGGCATTAGGCTTTGAAAGGCCCCTTAAATTGTGCCCGGGATTCCGACTAGAAGGTCCCACTTATTCTATTCACACTTTATTTTTTATTTTTTTTATTTTTATTTTTATATTGGGGCTCAATGGCAATCCTCTTTTTTACGATGTCCCATCACTTGGGTGTTTAGAAGCACCCAAGGCTCGTTGAACGTTAGTGAGCCGAGTCGAACCTGAGCACACCCACTGGGATCACACGATATGGTGTGTGTGGGGATACTACGGAATTGGTTTCTTGAACACCAAGGAGGTGGCTCACTATGTCATCCCTACCTATCCAAGCAAGTAATTCCCAAGCATATAACAACATAAGGATCCTTTCTTGTTACATGCACTATGTGTTTCAAAAATTTGGAGAGGTCCAAAAAGATCCTTGATTGGCAATCATGGCATCACTCCACACAAACTACCCAACATGACCCTAAAACATGAAATTAGCGAAAACGACCCCAACACACAAACCTAAACGAAAGCTATGAAAGTACGAACATAAACATAAACCTAAACATATCTAAATGACGAACATAAACAGAAACATAAACATATCTAAACAGTGAACATAAACATCAACCTAAACATAGCTAAACCGCAGTAAATGTCAGCGGAGCCACCCACATCCACTCCCCCGAGCAAAATGGCAAATGTCCTCATTGGTAAGGAAATAATAAAAAGAAATGGGAACTCCCTTGTCGATCCCAGGGATCACTGAGGTGGTGATGGTGGTGGTGGCACATGGAAAACCAGCGGCGGGTGGCGCTACTAGATGTGACTGCGGTTGCGGAGGGTATGCATGTCATTATAGTGCGTATATCCTTCATGGTGACCAAATGCTCAGAGTCTCATCCCGAAACGTGTCAAAAACCGAGTAATGTAACCCCAAAATATACCTAATTAAGTTTTAAACATAATTAGGGTATTTTGTAGGAATAATTTGAATTTTTCGTAATGTAAATTCAAAATGTGAAAATTGATAAACCCGAAATTTGTACAAGATACAAGGGTAAATTTGTAACTTGTCAAAATGGGACACAAAAGACATAATATAAGAAGATGGTGGGTTATTATATAAATGGCATAACTTTATTTGAAAATATAGGAGAGTTTGAGGGACCAAAGTGCAATAAGGAGGAATTAAAGGTCAAGGGGGTGAGACAAATTGGTCTCTCATTTTGGCCGGCTAAATACGGTAGAAGTAGAGAGAGAAGGAGAAGAAAAAGAAGAAGAAGAAGAGAAAGAAGAAGAAGAAGGAGAAGAAATCCAAAGAAAGGTATGGAATTTGTTAAGTTTTGTATGGAACTTATATGGAAACTATGATTTTGGTATGGATTATTGGACTTTTAGACTTTTGTGTAAGATTGTTTGATGAGAAGAAGAAACCTCATTTTTTTTTTTTTTTTTTTATGAATTTGGATTTCTAAAAAACCCTAGCAGTATATTGGTTGTGTTTGGACTTGGGTTAGTATATTGTGTCTCGATTGAGGAATATTTGTATTAAGGAAATATTGGGGTTTAGGGAGATCTTTGTCCAAAATTTCTCCAACCGGATGGTCACTTGTTTTCGTCCAAACTCCGTTTTGGATGTTCTTAGACTCTATGGAAAGCCTTTGGTCTAGAATCCCATCCCATATAGCTTGATGAAGTAGAACTCATATCGGTTCATAAATACGAAAAACAGTAGGCCCCTATTGGTTTACGCTCGTGAATCCTTGTTCATGGGAAGCCTCCCGACTTCGGGATGATCATAATTTCTTCGTCCGAACTTTGTTTCAGATGTTCTTAGACTCTATGGAAAGCCCTTTGAGTCTAGAATCCATCCATATATAGATTGATGAAATTTGAACTCATATTTGTTCCATAAATCATGAAAAAAAGTAGGTCCTACTGGTTCTGCTCGTAGTCACTGTTCATGGGAAGCCTCCAACTTTGGTCGATAATAATTTCTTCATCCGAACTTTGTTTCGATGTTCTTAGACTCTATGGAAAGCACTTTGAGTCTAGAATCCATCCATATATAGCTTGATGAAATTGGAACTCATATTAGGTCCATAAATCATGAAAAAGCCGTTAGCCTGCGGTTGCGCTTTCGTGATCATTGTTCATGGGAAGCCTCAACTTGGACCGGTCATAATTTCTTCGTCCGAACTCCATTTCGGATATTCTGGGATTCTATGGAAAGCCCTTGGAGCCTAGAATCCATCCTTATATAGATTGATGGAATTGGAATGATAGTAAATAGCTCATAAGCATACATGGTAACCATAGTTATTCATGCATATAATGAGATATGAAAAATGCAAAGATACTAATAAATGATTGTAAATATCGCATATAGTATGGGATGATAATAGTATTGGGGAATATGAGATATGTGATGACATAAAATACGCTATGGTTGTCTGCTTAGAGCACGGTAAAGGGATAGATGGAGCATCTTGGGTGGAAAAACAAGTCTGACATCTTGTCCGGTTGGCCCGGTCATTATAGCACCTTCGGGCCCTTATAGGTGGTCATTATCTCATACAATGATAACAGCGCCTTCGAGCCCTTATAGATGGTTATTATCTCGTACAATGATAACGCAGCCGGGCCGCGAGCCGGTGTTTCGGTACGGTGAGTACGGTGCCTTCGGTTATATAGTTTCCTTTGTCACTTCAAGGTTTATGCATGCATGCAACATAAAACAAATGACTTGAATATGACATATAGAAATGTATATGAACATTTGATAAAAATGAAACATGATATGATAAGTAATATGAATATGTATAAGCATATTTAAATGATATGATATTTTAGATGTGTATGCATGTGTATGAAAGTGTGATGATCGTGTTGAGTGGTCATCCACGGTTTATTCCCATTAAGCGTAAAGCTTAGTATGGAGTTTTCATCCGACAGTGAAATTGGAGTAAAGGCAAGAAGATTCGGACAACCCTCATCGGTCTCCAAGGTCAACACATAGTTAGATGCCCACCGGAAGACTTTTTGGTTTATTTTTGGTATGTAATATTCTTTTTGTTGTTTGTAAACAAATGTAAAGTTTTTGTAAATGTTGACCACTTCCATATATGGAGCTTGTATATATTTTGTAATTCGCTGCTACAGAATATATTACAAGTTAAATTTTTAGCATTATATGAATGAACAAACTTAAAGTTCATAAGTTTATAGTAAACAGGAAAAAAAATGATGACACCCTCGCTTGACACCATGTGCCGAGTTGGGGGCGTCACAAGTCGGGAGTCTGAGCACGGTCCTCGAGTAGGAGGAGCGGCGGTGACATCCGGCTTCCGGCCCGGTGGGGGAAGGGGTGGATGGGTGGGATGGATGGGAGGTGGATGGGGGGTCGGCCTAATCCAGGGTCTCCTCACGCATGCCAAACAAGGTCTAGTATGCTGTCAACTCCTCCTCATTTGAGAAGGGTTCTGACCCAGAGTCATAAAGCGCTTTAGATCGAGAGCAGCCGGGTTTATCAGCGCTACGATTGCCTTTATGATTCGTGCCACCGGTAGGTGTTAGGAATAACAAAATTTATAACTAAATTCCTCCTTTATGGTAGCAAAACTCTTTGCCGGTATAGTGGCTCGAGGTCGAACTTCGGGGGATGGGTTTTTCTTCGCACAACGATTTACAGTGAGCTGAGGTGGGTTGGTTTTGGATTTTTAAGGTGGTGATAAAAACAATGAGGGGGTATTGTTTGGAAAATTGAAATTTAAATAAAATAAAATGTAAAAAGTATCCTTGAGAAGTGTCGGTGCTTTGGAGTGGGTTCGAAATGCGGGGTTCTCGGGTCCATTTCCTCGCGTTGGGGAGGTTGACCCATAGTCATTTCCCGAATCGGATCTTCATGTGGCTATAAAAACTTAACCCTAATAAATTTCCTTTTGAAAGATGGCATTTATTGAATGTTAATGGCCTCAGTCGGTGAAACCTATCTCCTTGACCCATTTTACAGTGACTAATAAATGGCAACTAATGAATCTCAGTGGATCTAGCAATAAGCATCCACTGAACCCTAAAAGATTGCCAAGTATAGGTCATTCAAGATGCATCAAAGGGTTTGAACTTGGGTTGAAGGAAACATAAAAGCAACAACAATCACTGCGTTGAAGAGCTGGCCAAGCAGAACCACTTGGAACCCTCCTCCAGTAGCCTTCGTCTTCAAGGATGAAGGGGGTTTAGCCACTCATCCTCCGAGTTGTCATCCTCGAAGGGTGTTTGGTTGCCCAGAAAGTGAGAGAAAGTGAAAGGAAAAGAGGTGGGGCGAAAGCTTCCCGCCTAGTAGTAATGGTAAAAGTTTGTCTTTGGTTACAATACAGTAGGAGCTTATATCTTGCTTGAGCTAAGAAAAAGTACAAAAAGAACCAAAATCCAAAGCTATTACAAAGGATAAAAATGGAGAAAGAAAGCGGGAACAAAAATTGACAAAATTGGCTTGGGCGGCGAGGAATAGTGTCATGAAGGTGAGAGCGGTGCGTGGAGTGAATAGTGGTAGAAAATGGCAATTTCGCAGCACACGCAAAGTGCAGCGGGTTCTTGGTAAATATCTGCAAGAATCTGCGGTGACCCAATTTCCTTGCATTTATCTTTCTTCTTCTTTCTGGTTTCTTATCTGCAATGTTAAGTTCGACTTGAATTCTTCATGCTTGGATCGACTTGACAATTTTGGCATAAATAGCTTGCAAAAACTATAAAATGCGATCAGTAGAATAACAGAGACCTTAATGTGCAAATCAGGTTAATTACACTGATTAGTACACAAAAAGTGCTCAAAACCTGCAATAAATAGGGTTAATGGCACTTTTTGAGCACTAATCACTTTATGGGATGGATCCAGGCCTCATTATCCTCTAACGGCACCCCTGCGTTCTTGCACAGGCCATAGATGAGAAAGGGGTGCCAGAGGTTCATTTTTGCGTCTCGGTTATAGAGGATGGAGCACCTCATAACGGCGGAGCATCGAACAGAGGATGTGCGAATGATGGCAAAAGTGAGCAATGCCCGTTTTGCAGATCATAGCAAACGTTCGGTCATCGAATAAGGCGAGATGTGATAAAATGATTGCCACACCTTAGGTATATAGGCCAAGTGTTTGGCCCAGCAGAGGGTGCGATGTGTCCCTATTGTTTAATTTCCACTTACCACGTCCATTTGTGAAGCGACTGGGACTTCCGGGTAGTTAGGGTGTTCGTGAAGGCGATCAAAGGCCTCGGGGTTAACCGACTTAAGGTTGTAATAGCGGTTGATAGACTTCGCACTGAAGTCTACTAACACCCCCACAAACTCAGACCTTCTTGAGCACATGGGCTGCTAGGTTGGCGTAGAATTCCCGCCTGCCTGACCATCGTGGCGGTCGGTATCGGGGTTGGCCTGTGCAACCCGCCTTCCTAGCGATGGTTTTTAGAAAAAAAAATCGTCAAGATGTTGGAATCCTTTCTCCTTAATGAAGGAGCGATTTGCAGAGATGAGGTCGAACTTCTTGGTCACGCTCTCATTGATGAATTTACCGTGATCGTAGGCCTAAGAGGGTTCTTCACTGGTCCGGCTACTCTTCAAGCTCATTTTTCGCTTTTTGCTTGACATTGGGCACAGGCTAGGGATCGTTGTGGGATGAACTTAAAGGCGAAAGGAACTCTAGTAGGCGACCACACTCCTAGGGGGATTGCAAGCTACCAAAATACCCACAAGAAGCACCCAAATCTCACTTAGGCCAACTAACAAACATGTAGTGGGCACAAAGTGGGATGGGGAGCCTAATGCACGAAAAACGGGTCTAGAACCCCCAACCAATCCTAGGAGACGTTCTTAGAAACAAAACCACCTATAAAAAGGGGATTGCAGCATAACCAAGATTTGAACAAAGCCAAAAAGGGGATCGTAGGTAAGGTCTCCAAATGACAGTGAAACTGGTTTTTCGGAGCTGGGACGAACCTAATGCTTTAGAGGTTGCTAAGGATGGCTAGGATGATCTTTGATAGAGGTTGGGACGAGGATTTGGGCGGAACATCTGTAAAAATTTGAGCATTAGGGTTTTCAACGGGACGGAGAGGAGAATATGAACGTTTCCGGGTCTAAAAATAAGGCAACGTCCACGACGTTGGAACTGACTGTCGCAACAGTTGCGAGGAAAACTGATTTCTGACGTCGCGGCGTTCGAGAGCATTATTTCAACATCGCGACGTTGGTATCCAACGTCGCGACATTACAGAGTGGTTTATTTTCAATGTCACAACATTGCAGAGACGTCTATTTTCAACGTTATGACGTTAGAATCCGGCGATCTCGGCACGTGCCAGAAGGTACATTTTCAACTTGCGGCGTTCAGAGACCCGACATCCGAGGAAATCTTTACAAAAATTTCTAAGTATAGAAAAAACTCCCTGCATTCATATCTACTCCTCCTAAAGCTTGAACAAGCTTGTCATGCTATCTCTCTCCTTCCCCCACACATTTCGAGCCTCGAGAAACTTGAAACACAAATGCATCAAAAATTAAAACAAGCAAAATTAAACCTAGCAAACTTATAATAAGAAAATCAATGACCACAATAATTTAAGTATTCGGTTGCCTCGGAAGGGCGACTAGGGAGACTGTTCAGCTATGTCCCTCCCTAGCGGTGCCCAACCACAGACAACTTCTAGCCAATAGAAAATTTCGTGATCCCAAGCATTACCTATGTTGGCTTCAAACCTGTGGTGGACTTATGCTTCTCGAATTGCCCGCCAAGATAAATCTTCACTCGTTGCCCATTCACCTTGAATCGACCTTTCTCATGGTGCATTAGCTCGACACTACCGTATGGGAAGACTTGAGTGATCACAAGTGACCCAGACCATCTTGACCTGAGTTTTCCTGGGAACAATTTTAGCGGTGAATTGAATAGCGATACTTGTTGTCTCGGTTTTAGCTCATTATGTATTAGGTGCTTGTCATGCCACGCCTTGGTCTTCTCCTTATAGATTCTTGAACTGTCGTATGCATTATGCCTAAGTTCATCCAGCTCATTCAACTGAAGCATCCTCTTTTTCCCGGCCATTTTGAAATTCATGTTCAGCATTCTAGTTGCCCAGTATGCTTTATGCTCCATTTCTATAAGTAGGTGGCAGGCCTTACCATAGACGATTCAGTACGGGGACATGCCCAATGGGGTCTTGAAAGCTGTTCGATAAGCCCATAAGCTATCATCAATTTTGTTCGACCAGTCTTTTCTTATCACATCAATTGTCTTTTCTAAAATTTTCTTGATCTCCCTATTTGATACCTCAGCTTGCCCATTACTTTGGGGGTGATATACAGAGGTGTCTTTGTTCTTCACCATATTTGGCCAGACGATGCAAACAACTTGTTACAGAAATGGGAGCCTTCATCGTGATTCACGACTTAGAGTCCAGAACCTTGAGAAGATGTTACTCACGATGAAGCGCAGCGTGCTACTGGCATCTAAGTAATGGTTGGAATGAAACCGCCACTTGGGCGTAATCACTTGCCAAAAGTATGTACTTATTGCCCATAGGACAATGAAACGGACCCACTTAAAAAGTCAATGCCCCATACATAAAAAAGTTCTACCTTTTTAGAATATTCGTCGATGGCATTTCATTTAGATGGAGTCAATGTTTTTGGGTCCTTTGACATCGATCACGGGACTTTGCAAACAAAGTGTGCATCTTTGAATATAGAGAAGAGGTCAATAAAACCTAATTACCGATTGCGCGGCAAGCGGGTGTTCTGCCGTCCGTGAGATGACCGCACTCTAAAACGACGATATCAATATCTCCACCCGCTTCACTTTCGGCACACACCTTTTGAATAATCGATCGGCGCCTTGTTTAAAGAGGGTGGGTCTTCCATAAATAATGCTTCACTTACGCAAGGAAATATCTTCTTTTGTTGTGGTGAGATCGAGGTGGAATAATACCCGTGAGCGAAAAATTGGCTATGTCGACAAGTATGGGGATGTTTCATCATGTGACAAAGATAGTATTGTTGTTGATCAATACGCAAACGATGTTTACTTGCTTGTTTCTAGAAGTTTCAGTCTTGGCAGTCGGGTACCATATTTTCGGAACCCTTCTTATCTCAAATCTCCACATCAAATTCTTGCAATAAGAGCACCCAGTGAATAAGTCTAGGTTTTGCGTCTTTTTTAGTCATCAAGTATTTGATTGTGGAATGATTTGTGGACACAATAACTTTGTTTCCTATAAGATAAGGTCTGAATTTGTCAAAAGCAAACACAACAGCTAACAATTCTTTCTCTATTATAGCATAATTTAGTTGTGCATCATTCAACGTTTGGCGGCATAATAGATGGCACATAATACTTTTCTTTTCTCGGCTCGAAGACTACCCCATTTGCCAAAGTCGATTGCATCACACATAAATAAACGGAGGGATTCTGAATCAGCGTTACCATAGCAGAACAACTGTAACAACCGACAAGAAAGATAAAGTACAAAAGCGACACCAGTGGATGGCGGAACTTTTGCAGAAGATTAGACAAAGTTTTTGAAAGTTTGGAAAAATCTATGATGAACCGTGTATAAAAACCTGTGTGGCCCAGGAACTCCGTACTCCCTTTATTAATGTGGAATGAGGCAGTTTCTCTATGATCTTAATCTTAGCTCGATCAACCTCAATTCTTCTTCCGGATATGCGATGCCCCAATACTATGTCTTCTCTCACCATAAAGTGGCACTTTTCCCAATTTAACATAATTGGTTCATACACCTGTCTTAGGTACCAGCATTCGGATTATGGAGCGGTCATCAAGTAGCTGAATCCAATCATTAATCATCCATGAAGACTTCAATGGATTTTTTTCGACCATGTCAGAAAATATTTCCATCGCCACATCTCTAAAAGGTTCGGGCGTTACCTGACAAAATGGCATTCTTCGCGAATGTGCCATAGGCAGTGAAGGTGGTCTTCTCGATCTTACGCGGCTATGGTGATCGATTGTATCAGGGTATCCCATCGAGAAGCAGTACTCATTCCCGCTAGTCTATCTAACATCTTATCAATAAATGGCAGTGGGAAATGGTCCTTTCTGGTAACCTTGTTCAGTCTCCGATAGTCAATACAAGTACCTCCATCCTGCAATAGCGTTATGGAACAATTCTTTTTTCTCAACATTTATTACCACAATAGTCCCTCACTGTTGGGCACCGCTTAGATAAGAATACCTGACATAAGAATATGAAGTATATCACTCCCGCATCCTTAAGTACCTCTTTACGAACACCTTTTCATGGAAGGATTTAAAGTCTATTGAGCATCTTTGTCGACTTCAACATCTATTCCTCGATAATATCTGTGCATACACATGAATGGCGCTTATCCCCTTTATATCTGCTAAGAACCATCCAATTGCTTCTTTATGCTCCTTAAGGATCTTTTTAACAATTTCTCCTCCTCATGTTCGCCGGGAGGATGAGATGATAGCTGGGAGTGTGAATTCCTCTGAAGATAAGCATATCTCGAAATGATTGAGCGGAATTGGCTCTTTACAATAGGGGTTTCTCGATAGAGGGGCCAATGGAAGCGAGCTATCTCCCAAAAGATTCAAAATACTTCTTTCTATTCAGGGACGAAATAATCATCATTTTGACATACTCTTGAGAGCGTCTCATCTTCACAAGAGGAAGGGTCATCATGGGTTGGGGCTAGTCTCAGTGATGATTTACGAAGGAACCAGTGGCTAGGCACAACACTAACATATCCACTCGAAAAACTAGCTGTTGGTATCATGGGGATGCTTTATGGCAGTGAAGACATTGAATGTCACTTCCTCTTCTTGAACTCTCAACCTCAGTTCGCCCTTTTTCACATCAATCATTGCACTTTTGTGGCTAGAAATAGTCGTCGAAGGATGATGGACTCTTTATCTTCTTGCATGTCCCGAAATGATGAAATCACGGGGAAGATAAATTTGTCTACTTTGACTAACACATCCTCTATGATACCACGCGGATGAGTTAGTGATCAATCTCCTTAAACAAAGTGACGGTCGTCGGACTCTCTTCTCCCCCAATTTCGGTTTCTTAAGATACGATCTGACATAAGATTAATGCTCTCACCTAGATCACAGGGGCTCTTTCAAATCTTGCATTCAGAATATGTTTCACATGGGATTATTGAGGAAGCTACACAGTTCTTTCAACAGGGGGACAACTTCTTTTTGCAATATAGCACTACATTCTTTTGACGAGACGGCAGTCTCATAGTCTCCCAACTTCCTTTTCTTGGACAAGGCGAATCTTGTGAATTTCCACGTAACGACATTTGCTGAAGTGCCGGCAAATAGGATGTTGATATGAAGCTTTTGAAGATATCCATGAGCTTGCAAAAGCGCTTATCAATATCGTTCCTTTCAGTCTCACGTGAATCGCGAGGATAATGAGCTCTGTCATAATGCGGGTTTATGAGCTTCAACTTTCTTTGTAATAAAGTGACTTCTTTCACGAACTTTATCTTGGCCGATTTCCGTAGGGTTTAAATCTTCTCGGGCCTCATTGTGTTCGAGAGTCTTGCCACTCCCTAGGGTTATAAATTTTTCGTGCTCATTTCCTTCTCTCCTTTGGGTTGACCTGTAAAAATACTTGGGTAGATTTCCGTGTTGCCTCTACGCTCAATAATGAAGCCATTTGGCCCGCGCAGACCTCAAATTTCGAGCTAAGTTGCTTGATTGTTCAATGATGTCCTAGTCTCGAACTTGTCATGTGACTTCATCATATTCCTTATGCACATTAGCAAAGCTATTCCAGCACTGAGATCTAGACTGACTTTGCCCCTGCCCAGGTGTGGTTAGAGAGGTTTGGCTTGCTCCATAGGATTACTACATGTCGATTTTTCCATTAAAAGTTGGGATGGTTCTTCCGCCGGTTATAATTTTGACCATATGGATTGATTACGGTTTTGAGGCAGCGCATATTGTGTTAGCGTTCCCGATAATTGAATCTCTATGGCATTCATCATTAGGCATTGAGAGGTGGGATGAGGTCCATGACATTGCTCCGGATGCGGGTGGGCTTCTTCAACACATGCACAAATGCCCGAGAACCTAATTGTTAAGAAGCTTGTAGTTTCTTGGAGAGTGTAGACACTTGAGCAGATAAGTTTGTGAACATATCTAAATCAAACACCCCAACTAGTTTCTTCGGTCTGACTCTCGGCGGCCATTGACAATGGATTGGTATGTTCTCAAATTTGATAAGCTTCCACTTAAGTTCTTCCCATAATCGCTCATCGGCAAGAAGCATCAATAAGAGTCCTAGTGGGACTACTCAAACCATTGTATAAAAATGATGGACTGCATCATTCGGTGAGGCTTATGAGGTGAGGCATTTTCTCAACAAATCTTTGAATCTCTCCCATGCTGCGAGATGACTCTCGCCATGCCCCAATAAAAAGCTACTTGATGTCGAATTCTCAGCTTGTCTCTTTTCTTTAGTAGAAAGAATCTAGCTAGAAATTCGATAAGTCATCCCATGATGTTATTGAATGCGTGGTTCTAAAATAATTTGTTGCTTGGCTTTATCCTTCGATGAGAATGGGAACATCTAATGAATAACGTAAATATACCCCATTATACTTCACTGTATCACACACCTCCAAAAAATTCAATATATGAGCATTCGGGTCCTCATGTGCGATGGACTTGAGCGTGAAGTTGTTTGCTTGTATTGCTAGTCTCCTAATCATAGGTGGAGTAACTGTAGACGAGAGACCATAATCCTTGATAGGTGGTAACAAATTATCCATATTTGTTGCATCAGGATGTATACTACCCCCTCTAGTCGAACCAACATCATCGTCTCTATTTTCCTCCATCGGTCCCATAGGTAGTTGTTCCATTCTAGCTGATTCTTTATTGTCCCTCATAATTCTTTTCAAAGTTCTCTCGATTTCAAGATCCAAAGGAATAAGATTTTCAACAGGTTCCCATCGCATACAACCTAGCGTATCTACAAGTTTTTCATAAAACAAAGAAAAAAATAAAGCATCAAAAATTAAATAAAAAAAAATGTCTGAAGTACTAAAAAAGTACTTAGTATTGATATTAGCATAAACACCAAGAATAAATAGGCGTTTCCCCGGCAGTGGCACCAAAAACTTGATAGGCGTTTACGTGATTGTGTTTTTGTGGATATACGATAAAGTGCAAATGCCTAATTAGCAAAGTGTACGCTAGATCAAAGTAATATAGTGTACTCAAAAGGTACGGATATGGGATCATGAGGAAAACCTTACTAGACGTAGTGGGCTAAAGTACCAAAATTATAATACTTATTAATATTCAAACTAGCAATTTTGGTGGCTAAGCTTGAGGCAAACTAGATTTAATTACTTCTAATGTGGTATTGCACTTCAAATGTAAGAGTGATCAAAAGGGTGCAAAAAGGTTAGGGTGTTGGTGTTGTTGGACGGTCCTACTATGTGATGCTGCGATTCCATTCCATTATCTAATATAGTGCTTTCCAAGGCGGCTCTTATCTAATGTAATTAAAGCCTTTCTCAAGGTCATTTAACGTCCCTTTATCGCAGGTTCTTGCTCCTTGAAAGCTTCAACCCTAAGCATTAAAAGGTGCATAGAGGGTGCCAAAGCTCCTAAGCCTCCTAATTATTGATAATCCTAAATTACCAAGTTTATTAGGTTAACCCAACTATGTCTAATTCTTCATTCACTTCTTAGATCATACAAAGAACCACTCACATATTAAGATTGATAAAAATTAATATGATTTCATCCAAGCATGAGTTAATGGTAAAACAAATATATATCATATTAAAAAGCTAACAATTTAACATAGTATTCATGTCCAAATCTCTACCAACACCCTAAACCACGAAATTAGAACCTCATTATGTTCTATTCTAATACAAATGAAAAGCAAGACATGGTAATGAGAATAGAGAAAACTTCAATGATCGAGGGAATGACGATCTCCCAGGTTCTTCAAGTCTCTCTTTAAGATCGACCTTCAAGTCTTCTTTCCTTTGTTCCAAGCTCCAGTTCCTCAAACCCTAGCTTTGTAAACAAATTTCCAACCCCCAAAATTGGATTCTCCCATTCCTTTTATAGCCTCTCCAAGAGATAAGGTTTGTTGTGATGTCGCGACGTTGGGGCGTCACGACGTTGGGCTGATTTCTGCACCACTCTTCTCCAGGCCTCCTACAAGGCTCCATCTTCAGCATTTTCCAGTATTTCTTCTATAAAAACCCAATAAAATGAAATATTAGAAAAGTAATCAAAACACGGTCATATATATATGAAATCAATCCCTAATCTCGCTAAATCCCAGGTTTGTAAAGAGTGTTTTTGGGCACTCATCAGTGTCTCTAGTCAGATCCGGACCAGTGATGGAACTCTCTCCCACCTCTGTTCAACAAAACGGGGATTGACATGGCCTCCCATATAAAGCCTCATAGGGTGCCATCTGTATACTTGCCTGATAACTGTTATTGTAGGCGAATTCCACTAAGGGTAAGTGCTCCTCCCAGCTACCCTTAAGATCCAGGACGCATGCTCACAGCATATCCTCTAAAATCTGTATGGTCCTCTCTAACCGACCATCTGTCTGCGGATGAAACATAGTGCTTTCATCGATCAAGCTTGTGTCCCCCATGGCCTTTGGAAACTGCTCCAAGGGTGTGTGCGTAAACACGGGATCCACGTCTATATTATGGACCTTTGGTACTCCATGTAGTCAGACAATCTCTCAACTATACAACCGACAGAATTCCTCCAATGTGAAGGTCATTCGAACTGCTAGAAAATGTGCCGACTTAGTGAGCCGGTCCATAATCACCCACACCGCATCATGCCTCCGCAGTGTCCATGGAAAGTGGGTCACAAAGTCCATCGTGATATGCTCCCACTTCCACCCTGCTACCTCCAAAGGTTGGAGTAGCCTGCTGGTTTTACGGTGCTTCGGCCTTTTGCCTGGCGACCGCGTGAGACACCGCGTCGAACAAATCTCAAACACGTGTCGCTTCATTCGCTGGGTTATGCGGCGAGATCACGGTACATCTTCGTGCCGCTTGGATGCACAGCAAATTGAGAGCAATGGAACTCCCTGAGGATCTCCTCTCTCAAATCGATCAGTTGGGGAACCACAACCCGTTCCTATTCGAGAGAAGACTCATACGTGGATGGCGTGGCCGTCACCATGATTGGTCCTTGATGAGCGATATCTACGTGTCATGCTTGTGTTTCAATCTTTCTGCTTTCGATGGGGATGGCGACCGCAAAACTCCCTAACGCTCACGAGGCGATCACTATAATGCAATCTAAACTATCCCACAGTCTCGAGGATCAACCACTCTCGGGAACTACACTAGCACGATACTCACAGCGACTTGGGCTTAGTCACGTCGGCCACTACATTTGCCCCTTCTGGGGATGATAATGCAAAGTGAAGTCATAATCCTCCAGATACTCCATCCATCTGCGTTGCCTCATGTTGAGGTCCTGTTGTGTGAAAATATACTTCAGACTTTTGTGGTCTAAAAAACACTTCGAATTGCTCACCATATAAATAGTGGCGCTAAATATTTAGAAGCGGAGCAATGGCCGCCAACTCTGAGTCATGTGTGGGGTAATTCTACTCATGATTCTTTAGGCATGCGGAACCTAAGCTACAACCCTCTCCAAACTATGTCCAAGACACATCCGATGCGTCCTAGAGGCATCATTGGCCTGCTTGTGTACCTTTGTCTCTGTTGCGGGACTATCAGAATAGGAGTTGAAGTAAGCCTCCCTTTTAACTCTTGGAATGCCTTCTTACATAGGTCATCCCACTCAAACTTGACCCTCTTCCGGGTCAATCTAGTCATAAGAATGTGCTAGCGGGAGAAATCTCGATAAACCTCTTGTATGCCTTGCCAATCCCAAGCTGCGTATCTCGAAGGTTGACTTCAGCCTCTCCCGACTCGTAACACCCTCACCTTCTCGGGGGTCTACTTACGACACATGGCCCAGGCACGACATGTCCTAAGAATCTCACCTCACGTAAGCGAAACTTCGTACTTGCCCCGAGACTTGGCGTATAGCTAATGGTCTCTCAAAAGCTGTAGAATGACCCTCAAATGATCCTCATGCTCCTCCTCAGAGTGGGGAGTAGATCAAAGGTATATCGCTGACAAGACCCGCGACAAATTGATTCAAGTAGGGTTGGAATACCTAGCCAAAGCCCAGAATCCATGAATGCCGGCGAGGCGTCGTCGTCGAAGGGCATCGCGTGTTCAAATGCCCATGCCGGCGTCTGCTTGATATCTTAGGGATATCAGTCTCCCTAACTCTCAACTAATGATAATTGGTGTGAAGGTCTATCTTGGAGTAGACTCGCGCCCACTGAGTTGATCAAGCAAATCTCCAATCTCGGTAATGGTAGATTCTTGATACAGTAACCTTTGTTGGCTAACGATAGTCGTCGCGCTTTGATCAAAAGAGTCTTGTACTTCTTCTTAACAAACAGAACCGGAGCGCCCCATGGTGAAGTGCTCAATATAATAAAACTCTTGTCCAACAATTCTTGCAGTTAGACCTTGAGTTCCTATAACTCGATCGGTGCCATCCTATGAGGAGTCATAGAAATGGGCGACGTACCAAGGTGTAACTCAATAACAAAGTCTACATCCCTATGCGGAGGTAATCCCAGTATCTCATCAGAAGACATCCTCTGCCCTGCAAACCACTCGAGGTAGACTGAGAGAATCACGATGCTCACCTGGAGTCACTCCCAGGTGGCTTGCTAACCAACCCATCAATTGTCCACTCCACCTAGAGTTGTGCACGGTCTGGGGTAAAGCATCATGCTTATCCCCCTAAAACATAGCACAATACCGTCTTGTGTGTAGGCGGTAACCCACCTACGATCACAATCAAAGACGACTCTATGGGCCATCAACCAATCCATGCCAAGAATGACATCACAATCTGATATGTCCTTTACCTAAAGGTCCACTGTGAGTAGAATCCCTGAAATCTCTAATTCAAATCCCAACATATTTAATCAATCCTCACCCTAATCCCTAGGGGGGATTTCACATACAACGACTTTCAGGTTTTCTGCAGCACAAGCCTAAAGCATTCACACCATGACAATAACATGAATATGATGCACCCGAATTTAAACAACGCTCTTATCAAGAAGTGTGAGAGCTGAAAACGTTACCACGTATATCAGACTAATCTGGCTCGGTCTGCGGTGCCATAGCGGCGAACGTAGACACAACGTCTTTGAAGTAGAGCTGGAATCTTGGCCTTGACCCGACCAGCTTGTAGCCCATGTGGGCCGTACGTAGTAAGGTGCTTTGTGCGGCTTTGCAGGACCGATATTGGTTCCCCTAGCCTATGTTGGAGTAAGGAGGAACAAGTTGCGTCTACGTAAGTCCCACTGACAATTGGGGTTGTGGTTTCTCATAACTCTAGGATCCCTGCCTCTGAGGGCAATCCTGCTTCATATGTCCAGGCTAATGGCAATTGTAGCATGTCATTTGCCCTGTCTGGCTAGAAGTCCCGACTCGGCCTTGGCCCTGATATCCACTGCCCCATTAATGAAATCCCTGTGGAATAGAAGTCTTCCTTTTCCTTCCCGAATTAGAAGAAGATTGATTCTCCTTCCTCTTAGTATTAGCACCCATATCTCGGATGCTCCGTGTGTCATCTACTCCTCTTCCAATGGCCAAGGTTATCTTGACCATCGAGTCCCCTCCTCCCATGTATGTCGGAGGATGATGTGCCTTAGACCTTTGGAGGTTACTTGACCCCCATTGGTTCCCAATTGCACCAGCTTGTGCGATGGTGGCAGCAACCACACCTGCCTGCATAAGGGTAGCAGTCGCAGCAACAACAACCTCTATGGAGGTATGCTAGTCCAAAGCGAGATCGGGTGGGTGGGTTGTGCTGCCCACCGTCCAGCGTCTTCTTCCTCACGACCAGCCATCACACATGTCAGAGATAGCAATAGAGTTCTCAAATTTCTATCTCTGTCTAACTAGTAGTGAACATGCCAACCATTAATAGACTTTTACATCTCATGAGCTACATCGTTCATCCCTTTTTTCCTTAGTGGTGCATAATCTTCGAAACACTATTACACACCCAGGTTCAGAACTATCATGTTCATTTTGTTTTTAGAGCTTAAGGTTATTTTTTAACCCTAGTGTTCCCATATACAATCCACCAAATGTATATTATTAACATAAATCACCACACACTTATGACCACAGAAGCATGTTAAGCACAAAACACACAACACACAACAATGCATGATCTGAGCCACTGGGTGATACGTATACTAAATGTTGTTACCAAGCTATGCTTATTTCAGGAATTACTTGTGGATTCCCACATTCGAGCTCCCTAGGCAATCGTCTACCTAAGCTCTGATACCAAGCTATGACACCCCAAATCCTGGGGTCATGTTGACAACCCGTCAGCCAATTCTGTGGATTTCGGTGACCGATACCTGCTTGTTGTATCCATTTATCGAGATCCATATTTTCACAAAAAATCGACGGGGATCTTCTTTGTTTGGGGAGCTCACTTGACATACAGCTTTGTATAACAAAATAATCATAACCCATCTAGGGTCTCAGCATAAGTGGTATTGACCCTATAAGGTCCATCTGTCTATATCCTCAATATATACATCCCTCTACCAGAACCCATTCATTCACATTTAAATCTAAATTATGAAAATAAAACGCTTAATTACAGTCCCTAAAAGTTCGATCACGGCCATCTTACCATAATTACATACTCGACTATTTAGACAATAGTCCCAAAAAATTTTAGTTACAATTCTTTTATACAAAATATTTTTATAAAAATGTTACTCAAAGGTAATATCAAGGCCACACATCAGGCTTCTTCATAATCACGGCCTCATCAGAGTGCCGTCTCCCTGTACACCCCCTGTACCTAAAAGGGGGTCCCATGACGAGGTGAGCAATGTCTAATAGAAAACTACTCCTACAAGGGCTACTCCCCACCTAAATGCACATGCAATGGCGTACATAAAACATCAAATCATATTTCATATAAATAATGCAATCTATAGCAGGAATGTTCGGGTGATAAGTGCATGAGATGGGCTCTCGTACTACAACCCTAGTTACGGCAGGCTCCCTCACACATGCAAATGCCAAGTGTAAAAACCAATCATTGGTGTTTAACCCAATGACTAACCCATTGAACAACCTCCAGCTATTCATTTAATTTATCCAATCCCGGTATTGTTTATTCATGGGCCCGATCTGACCGGGTCACATCCTGGGCTCGACTCACGTCTTGACGACACGACGGGCTTTCACGGTCGGTGATCATGTCTAGCGCATATAAATTTGGTCTTTCACCCTGGGATACCATCTTGTTATGCTTAAACACACATGATTTATATTTATTATTGATTTATACCATGTGGTCTGCCGGGGTTTGGAAATGATCCATTCGACCACCACATTGCAGACTGATGGACTCGCATTGTTTCATGACTTCGGCGCGATGTTGACCGTGCATATGGCATCACATCATGTCATTCATGCTATGTCATGCCCAATACTGCTGTTATATATTCGAATAATTATATTTCCTACATATAATTTCCATTCATCACAATTTTCATGTTAATACATCCACCTTGGACACGCGGCCAACATGATTTTTACCTAGCGGCATGTTATTTATTTTTCCAACAATAACACACAAAAAATGGTGCAAATCTCGGACCCACATAAGCAAGGCCTCGTTTCCTTTACGACCATGAACCATTTTGGTTCCATTCATCAACAAAGTAGTGCCAAAGAGCTTAACAAAACCAGAAGACATCGATCTTCTCAGGGATTTAAACCAAATATCAACACAATCCGGGACTACTTGAAAACAACCCTGAAAATCCTACGTCGGACGTCGAAAAATCGAAAATTCCTAAAAATTCTACACTCGGAGTCCACCCCAGATTTTGGACGAATTTACGACCTCTCACACGACCTCGAAAGAAAACCTAAGCCATTAAATGACCTTTAGACTAGAAAATATTCAAAAATAGGAAAATTCCTACCTGGTTTTCAAGGTAATATCAGATGCTACATAGTTTTAGTTCTCTAGTTGAAGACATTACAATATTTGACTCTTACCACGACCGGTTATCCTACAATGTTGACTACATGTGTCAATATATGCATGCTCCCCACCGTTGATCTCATTTTAGAGCCTTGAGCGTATTTTATCTTTATGTCAAAGAACCTACCATTATGGCCTCCAACTCTCACGAGATTCCTCTGATACTTTACTCAACTATTCTGATGTTGATTAGGTCGGTTGTCCTATCACTCGGCGTTCCATAACTGGATTTTATGTTTATCTTGGCCACAACTTAATTTCATGGTGCTCTAAAAAGCAAACTACCGTTGCACACTCTAGTGTTGAGGAGGCAAATAACGTGCTTTTGCCTACATTCTTTAGCGAACAATCTGTGGACACTTCAACTTCTTCAAGAACTCCCATATCACCCTCACTTACTCCCACTCCAGAGACTCTTATCTGCGACAACAATAGTGCCAGGGTTCATTGCTTTGACCTAGTCACCAATCTACGCTCAGCTGCCTTAATATTGATTATCATTTTGTTCGGGGGACTTGTTGTTGCCCCCACAAGGTTATTAGTCTTGGCTTTGTCAGTCACTCTGGTTGGCCGATGTTTTTTTACAAGGGGTGACCAATTGCGGGGCCACGACGGATCGTGCCAAGTTGTGCATTTTCCTCTTTTCTACCATGCAAACTTTGAGGGGATATTAAGAGGATCGATTCCTCTTGTCGCTGACCAAGATATCAGTGGTCTCACTTAGTGTAACAATTATTTTCCTTAATATATTGTTTCCATGTTGACAGCAATTGTACAGATACAGTGCATCTTTGTCTATAAATGAATATCTCCTCATAACTTATCTACTCGGTATTTCCCTTACACTTATAGGATGGATGATTTTTTTTTTTTTTTTTTGTTAATCTTGGCCTAAAACCACTTCCTTCATCGTTTTTTTTTTCTCCAGATCTGGGTTTTCTTTTCTAATAAAATAGTTTCATCCACACCGATCTGGGTTTGCCTTTGTTTTACCTTTGTTTTTCCTATTTTTGTCGTCGATATGATGCGGCGTGTAGTTGTGTTGTTGGCTCTTCGTGTATTTGTGTCATTGACGGTTGGCTCTTCGTGGATTTTCATGTTTGTAGTTCAAATGACAAAGTTAGATCATCAAATATATCAATTGATTTCATTAGTCAAATATGTAATCTTACTTATTATAAATTTTATTATCAAATGTGTAGGCTTTTATTCCCATCATTATTGCTATTAACACGGATGTTTGGCGTCCTTCCTTTAAAGAAGTTTTACCCCAGCATTTTTAACCGGGATACATGAATCAATAAATTTATCTATTTAAAAATATATATATATATATATATATATATATATATATATATATATTCTTCTTAACTCTTTTAAGATGTTGCATTTTTATAATAAACTTAAGAACTATTAAATTTTCTAGGAATAATGCATTCTTAGCGCCCTTGCCCTTTTATATTTTTGGTATTTATCCTTACTCTTTAAAATGTTCCAAAACTAATTCCCTGCAATATCCAGCCATCATCTACCCTTCTAACTTAATCATTTAATTTTATTTAAAAATTAGATAAAGAATAAAAGATTGATTTTGTAATTTTTAGTTAGATATGATATTTTTATTTAAAAATTAATTTTCTCAAAAGTGGGAATAAAAATTCCTTTTTCTTATAAATAGGCATGTTATGTAAATTTAATATTTGTAATGAGGATGATATTTTCTCATAGTATTTTGTTTTTAAAAGAACTTCCAAAATAAATTATTTATATTAATATTTTATTTTTTTTGGAATTTTATAATATTATACAAATATTGAATAAACTAGCGATAGAGTTCTTTAAAAAATAAATAAATAAAATTGGATTAGATACTATAATAATATTTATTTAAAATTTATTTTTGGAAATTTAGATAAGATTTTATTTTTATAAATAATATATGAATTTACTTGATTAATAAGATGTATTAAAAAAATGAGGATGATTTTATCATGGTACTTATTTTTTTAAAAATAACTAAAAATTATTTATAATAATAATAATTTTTGTATAATATTTAATAAAATTATAAAATAATAAAATAATTCGTAATTTATTTTAAGTTATTTTAAAAAATAAAGAACCTACTAGTCCAAATCTGGCCCGAATTTGGTCAAATAATCGGTGGTGCGACTCCGGTACCGAGTGGACTCCCCCTACGCCCTCGTCCTCTACTAGTCATCTACACAATTAACATGGTAGTTCAATCTCAATGCAGTATCTCTACGGCTCAAACACAGCCCCGAGACACTATTCATACACGTAAATCAGTGTATACACATTGTCCTTGCATTTACAATTGTCACGGGGGCAATCAGTTATATTTAAAACACACATTTTTCAAAATTTTCATTTTGAAAATTTTATTTTTCGAAAATTTTGTCTCATTTTATTTTATTTTATTTTATTCTAATTTAATTTAATAAAAAATGTTTTTTTTTTCACCTTTATTTCCATTATTTCCATTATTTCCATGATTTCCATTATTTCCAGCAGCTGGAAACACCCATATTACATGGGAATCCCCCATAACTTATGGGAATCCCCCATGTTATATAAGAATCCCCCATGTTATTTAAGAATCACCCATAACTTATTTAAGAATCACCCATGCTACATAATAATCCCCCATACTATGTTAGAATCCCCCATACTATATTAGAATCCGTACTATATAAGAAGTCCCCCCAAGTTATATAAGTCTATGAAGGAATTCATTCCGGTGGTCGAACCGTAATCGAGTGAGTCGGAATCATGTCCGAGTGAGTCGGAACCATGTCCGAGTGAGTCGGAACCATGTCCGAGTGAGTCGGAATCTGGCAGGGATCACTATATGAGAATCCCCCATACTATATAAGAATCCCCCACACTACGTTATGTAAAAATCCCCCATATTATATAAAAAATCCCCATGTATCTTTAAGAAAATTTATTTTAACTTTGTTCGGTTCTAAAGCGGCCAAACTCCTCAAATTTTCGAACACTTCACTTGTTTTTCTATGCGCTAATTACTAAGAACACAAACAATCATAACACATACAACATGGTATACACACCATTCATCAAACATTCACATGAATACACATCATTTATCAAACAATCACCTAAAACACATGCATGTAGTGTCCTAATTTTGTCCCGTGATTTCCTAGGTAATCTCATACCTACACTTAACATCGATCCACACCTAGTGGTGATGGATACCCAAACCCGAGCTCCCTAGGTATTCGCATACCTAAGCTCTGATACCAAGCTGTGAAGCTTGTATCATGACTAAACTTATAATTACACCCACCGAGCTCCCAAGGTAATTGTTTACCTTAGCTCGTCTGGCTGTGTTTAAACCAGGGGTCCGTTGACTACCGTCAACCAGCGACATCTTCGTGAATGTCGGGTCGCGGGCATTTTTCCGCAGCATCGAGACGGAGATCTCCTTTGTGCGGAGCTCTGAAATACAATACACATATGCACATTTGGCTTGATTGCAATATATCAATATATCCAATATATCAATCACATAATTAATACGGCCACTTGGGCCCTGAAAGCCGGTACTCATAATATGCTAACTAGGAATCGACTATATACCAAATAGTTACAAGAGTTACAATATTTTCACTTTTATACAATACATATATTAAAATTAGACATTTCAATACATGTATATATAATCAACCAAAGCCACAACCTGACTTTCTTCTAATCCTCAATCTCTAGGACGAGCCGTCCCCTGCTTACGCTCCTGTACACAGTAAAATAATATCCTCGACGAGGGTGAGCTAATGCTCGGTGGTGGATGATTAGTACCCAAGTGCTATTTTTGAGCCCTATATCGAGATAGGTTTTTGAGTGCTTTGCGCACTAATCATGTCCAATAATGCCAATTAAAGTGTTCGAGGTCTTCTTAGTATCACTTATGTCGTTTAGGGTTAGTTTTGTTGTTTGCGGGTTTGGCGTGCCTTGAGAGTTGATATCGAAATGTAATGTAACCATGAAGATTGAACGATTATTAGCCCAGCTAGTATACCAAGATTCAATGAAGGAATGAAGGCAAAGTGATGAAAATGGATGCGTAGAGGAGCGTAGGCAATACGGTGAAAGAAGCGACAATTCGAAAATTCGGCGAGATTGCGAAATTTTTATTTGAAGATGCAAAATTTCGCAATCATAGCGAAAATTTTGCAATCTAGCGGAGTGAAAGGCTAAGCTAGGCTTCAAAGAGTACAAGCTATGCCTTCTAAGCGAGAAATTACACACTTTCGTATCTCTTAAAAATTTAAGCTAAGCTAGCGAGGAAATTTCGCTATGCTTGGCGAATTGCCGGTGCCTAGCGAAATTCTCACGATTTCGTATCTCTGTCTAAATTTAAGCTACCTAGCGAAACTTTAGCTAACGAAATTTTAAATTTACCTAATGAAATTTCACATACGTCATACTTTTGTAATTAATGCAAATCGACCTCATTTTGGTGTATTACCTCCTTGTCCAGCAAAATGTTAGGCTTTCTTGTATTTTCATACATTGGGTGGCCCTATATAAGCTAATTGTAACCACAAGCAATCTTGAAGCAATCTTTTGGCACATTTTCATTTTACATGTAAATATCTCCTTGACTTCACTTAGGGTTGTTTTTCTCTCTTCTCTCTCCTCTTTCTCTCATTTCTAGGCTACCAAACAACCCTCTTGAGGATGACAACTCAAGAAGATGTAGGTAAGCCTCTTAACTTTTGAAGAGAAGGTAGCTAGCTTGGTTGTGGGGCCGGGTTGCAGGTTGTCTCATGTATTAAATGCTACAGTGTAGCGACATTTATAGCCCCCATCTTCTCAAACTAGGGTTGAATATCATTTAATGTCATTACCTTGGCCATGCCACCATGCTAGGATACGATGCATACTTATTGCTAGATACCTTTGTTGTTCTAGATGGCCTTTACGAGCCATTGAAATGATGTTGAATGTTAGGGTTTCAAACTAAAAAAGGAGCTGTAGATGCATGTTACCTGTGTTGACTCAAATAGGAGTGATTCTAGGGTTAGGTTTGCTAGTCAAACAAAGATCCGGTTATGGCTTGGTCTATAGGTTGCTTGTCATATCGCGAGGACCGAGACACTTGTTTGCCCTATGTTATCAAGTTAGTGACCTAAATCTTCAAAGTTACCTTTTCACACTCCACTTTCAGTTTTTACAATTGATCAGCAGTCAAACAACTCCCACTGTTTTGAAACAAACAAAATCCAAAAATCCAAACTAAAAGCCTCACCATTTTCAACACCGATGCAAGTCATTCATAGGATGAAAACCCATCCCGTGTTGGAGCCACCCCAGGCCGGCCCATCTTTGCCGGTAGCTTGACTACGGCGTGGGAGAACAGGATAAATTTTTGTTGATTCCGGGATCACCCTGCGTGGCGCAGAATCAGTAGGCGCCCGTTGCAAGGGATAGTGCCTTTGTGCATTTGACGAGATGTGGAACACTTGTGATCCTCATCACAAGTCTTGGTGAATTTCCTTTTATCTTTTACTGTTAGTTTCTTTTCATTTCATATAAAAAAAAAAAAAAAAAAACGATCTTTGCGGGATCGTTTTTACGTGTTGTTTTTGTGTACCATTTGTTTTCTTTGCTTGAGGAATCCATTCCAGTGGATTAGAAGCCCTAGAAGGCATGCTACTTAGTCAATCTCCCCCTCGAACTTGGAATTGAACCAAATGGAGCACTTAGAGGGAGAAGCGATACGTACTTTTATGGAGGGTAACCTAGAGCTTACATGTCCATGAGGGGACTATAAAAACCAATAAGTTGGGTTCACCATATGGTAGTACTTTAACCATAGTTGGGAATCACACCATTCCTCATGGGAACAAGACCTCCGCCCAATATGCACATCACGAACATCCGTATTATGCCCCACTTCGTGACAACCACGCCACTGCTTATCCCACGTTGAACAAGCCATCCACGAATTTGAGCAAACAAGTGGACAATTTCATAGAGGATAATAGGGTGAGTGAATGTTCGAGGCTAATAAGGGGGAGTGAGGCAGGTGGAGAGCTCCCTGAACAAGGAATTGGATGGGTTCCAAAGCGAAATTGATCAAAAATTGGACATTCTGCAGGAATCCATCTCAAAGCTCACCAATCAGTTTGTTCATCAAGGAGGAAATGTCACGGAGGAAAGAGTGCTTGATGACACTGTGTGGGTGAACAAGCTCCAATTGCGGCTTCGGGAGGAATTGAAAGAAGAACTAGCGAGAAGATCCTCTGAGGAACTACGGGGTGCCAGCAATTATGTGTGGGGCATGTGGGCCATGTAAAAAGAAGAAGAAATTCTTCCGCATTGAGTGAGGAAAGTAATGGAAAAAGAAGCGAGGGAAGAGCCCCAGCCCATTACCCGAAGCCACTAATAGCCTGCCATCTCGATTATTGCACCACGCCAACAACACAATTCACACCAGCAGCACAATTCACCCCTCAAGCACCCACCACCAAGGCCACCCCATCACTGCTTGTGATGCAAAACATTAGGAAATTAGTGGCCACTGTACAAGCCTCTGCCACTACATCAAAGACACAAGCAGCTGCCTACATTGCATGGCATAGTGGTTGGTTTGGGTATCGGTTAGGGTTTGGAGCACCTGAACCTCGACATTTCTAAGCTCCATCGGTTCCAGCAGCCTCTTGGGATATGCGCGGCGGCCTGCGGCGACTTGAGATCCAGCGGCGTGCACACCACCACGAGAGTGAGGTGGTTTGGTTTCTTTTTATGATTTTGTATAGTTATCCAGCTTTATCAGCGCCTACTAATTTTGTGTAGAATTCATGTGTAGCCATAAGTAGGCGGTGATATCTTTTATGTTTAGCTTTTTGTTATGCATGTACTAGCCATTTTGGCTATATCAAAAACTTCCTCCCCAGTATATATATATATATATTTAGTTTTCTACACCTTTGCATATCACTTTTTGTACCCCCGCCTTATGTAATCGTTTTTGTCTTCAATTGAACAATTGAATTGCTTTAATTGGCCAATTGAATTGCCTTTAAATGGAAAATTGAAACCCTGTTTGTCACCTTTATGTTAGAACAAATTCCATGTTTGATATAATTTTTGGTCAGTTGAAGTTCCAGCATGCTCAGCGGACATTTCTCCCTTAAGCTAATTCACACACTGCACACCAGATTGTTTCAATAGGTTGTGAATTTGTATACCTCCTTTCACTTTGCATAGCCGGCCTTAGGCATGTTGGCAACCTAGGATAGGTTTGTGTTACCCACAATGTAGTCTTCAAAAAGGAAAAAGAAAAAGAAAAAAGAAAAGAAAAAGCAAAAAAGAAAAAGAAAGAAAAAAGAAAAGAAAGAAAAAGAAAAATAAAATTAGGTGACACTTTGCCTTGAAGCGAGCCGCGGTCAGGGGTATATGGCGAAAACGCTGGCTTAGATGCCCTAAGCCTTAATTGGATCATCGATTTAGTGTTAAGCTAAGTGGGTGTGAGACCCGGGTAGAGTTTAACGATTTGTAGGTGCTTGATTTTTCAGTCATTGGTCAGGGGTGAAGCTTTGTAGAGTTTGTGGTCGGTGATCCTTTTGGCTTGATGCCACCAAGCCTTAATTGGTTGGGGTCATCGGTGGACCGTTACACGGACTTTGGTGAAGTGGGATTTTAAGCATTGCACCCTACAATATAGTTGAATAAGGTGTAACTATCCCATCTAGGTTCAACAACTTAAGGCCATGCCAGTAGCTAGGTTGGGGGGAGGAAACAATTTTGCAATTTATTGAATCGATCTGGTTACATAAAGAACCATTAGACTTTGGTGGAAATATAAGTTGAGAATCATGGAACCAATATTGACCTAAAAATTTGTTCTTGTATGGTTTTGGCTCTTTCGTAATGGGTTTCAAACTTGGTTGTCCAATTTTTGGTTCAAGGTAATGTTTATTTGTTTATACACCTTTTTGAATCATAAACTTTTTCGAAAATCACTTTGCATGCATGCCCTTATTATTTTGCATTGCTAAGGGACTAGCAACGTTTAGTTGGGTTGTGATTAGTACCCAAAAGTGCTATTTTGAGCCACATATCGAGATAGGTTTTGAGTGCTTTTGCGCACTAATCATGTCAATAATGCCAATTAAAGTGTTCGGTCTTCTTAGTATCACTTATCTTGGATTGAGTTACATTTTTGGTTGTTTTCTGCGGGTTTTGCGTACCTTGAGAGTTGATATCGAGATATATGCTTAACCATGAAAGATTGAACCATTTATCGGCCTTAGTATACCAAGATTCAATGAAGGAATGAAACCAGTGAAAATGGATCTGATAGAGGAAGCGGTAGGCAATGCGATTGAAGAAGCGACAATTCGAGGAAATTTCGCTAAGGTGCGAGGAAATTTTCATTTTGGATCTTGAAAATTCGCAATCATAGCGAAAAATTTCGCAATCTAGCGAGATATTACGTAGAGCTTCAAAATTTCGCTATGCAACGTTCCTAAGCGAAGTACACACTTTATTATCTCTTAAAAGCCCCAGCTAAGCTAGCGAAATTTATTTAACTAGCGAATTGCTAGTGCCCTAGCGGTCATTCGTATCTACGTGCCAATTTATTACCTGGCGAAATTTTATTAACTAAGCGAGAAATTGTATTTCCTAGCGAAATTTCCTGCCCTGTCATACTTTTGTAATTAATGCAAACCGACCTCATTTTGGTGTATTACCTCCGTCCTTGTGTAGCCAAAATGTTGAGCTTCTTGTATTTTCATACATTGGTGGCCTATATAAGCCCCCTTTCCAAATTGTAACCCTAAGCAATCTTGAAGCAATCTTTTGGCACATTTTTTCATTTTATGTAAATATCTCCCTTGACTTCACTTAGGGTTTGTTTTTCTCTCTTTCTCTCTCCCTCTTTCTCTCATTTTCTAGGCTGCAAACAGCCCTCTTGAGGATGACAACTCAAGAGATGCTTGGCGCTAAACCTCTTAGCTTTGAAGAGGAAGGTAGCTAGCCCAAAGTTTATTGGGGCAGTTGCAGGTTGTCCTCATGTATTAAATGCTACGAATGCTTGTATTTATGGCTCCCATCTTCTCAAACTAGGGTTGAATATCATTTAATGTCATTACCTTGGCCAATACTTACCATGCTTTAGGATACGGTGCATACTTATTGCTAGATGCACTGTTGTTCTTTAGATGGCCTTTACGAGCCATTGAAATGATGTTGAATGTTAGGGTTTCAAACTAAAAAAGGAGCTGTAGATGCATGTTACTGTGTTGACTGAATGAATTGGTCCTAGGGTTTGGGTTGCTGGTTAAAAAGATCCGGTTATGGCTTGGACTTATAGGTTGCTTGTCATAATCAGGGGATAAAACCGAGGACACTTGTTTGCCCTATGTTATCAGTTAGTGACCTAAATCTTCAAAGTTACCTTTTCACACTCCACTTTCAGTTTTTACAATTGATCAGCAGTCAAACAACTCCCACTGTTTTGAAACAAACAAAATCCAAAAAAATCCAAACTAAAAGCCTCACCATTTTCAACACTGATGCAAGTCATTCATAGGATGAAAACCCATCCCGTCGTTGAGCCCCTGAACTTGCTATCTTTGCGGTAGCTTGACTACGGCGATGATAGGAAGAACAGGATATAAATTTTGTTGATTCGGGATCACCTGCGTGGCACGAATCGGTGGAATTAAGCCCTAAGTGGGCTACTCTCCACCTAAGTGTGCAATGTTCCAAAGTAAACACACATTCAAGCAAATTCATGATCCTACTTGAATGTCTACATGCTATCCCCATGTCTCGAGTCCTCACCGACTCCCTCACATTTTCCTAAGCCATGTATGAGAAAATAATCATTTTCAAAACAAAACCTATTTGTTCTTGAAAATATACTATCGAAATATTCGGTAAAAAATATGAGACCTCCGAGAGAGGCAAATTGGTTGGTGAGCTTTCGAAGCAGCCATGGTCCTCATCGAAATGATCTGGTTGGCCCATCTCCCAGCAATTCTCGAATATCATCTGTGAAATTCGCTGCCCAGCCATGTCACGTTTTTACAAAAACCATGTCATGCACTCACACTAGCTTCTAGGTTACCCGGTGCATATGAAATGCATTGTGATGCCATTTCAATAACTCCTTATAACATGCAAAATATCACCATGCATATATTCACATAATTTAAAAATCACACAATCATATTATGTAATTTCTAATTTCGTCGCATGAAGTCAGGCTGCGTGGGCTAATGATCAGAAACCGCGAGCAATTAGATTTGAATTGCTCGGCCGAACGCACATATTTTCACAAAAATATATTTTGAGAACAACGTTTGGGGAATAACCCTCGGTACTATTCGAGAAAAATCTGGTATCGGTTCACCTTGTGAACCCGTATTTCCCGGCCATTTCCGGCCTAATTTCAATCAATACATGATTTATTATGCAAAAGCACAATTTGACACCCCAAACCAGCCGTGGCAATCACGGCTGCTACTCTTGGGTTTCAAAAATTCGTATCAATTAAGATTCACGAGGTTTGGGGCCAGATCAACGTCACGGCCTCATTCTACTCAAACATTAGGTAAAATTGCCCAAAGCGAGGGCTAAACCAGTAAGGAGCCCCTACACTCGGGTTTGTCAAAAACTCACAAATCCGGTGTCACGCGTGGCCCTCTCTACGTAGACCGGTTCTCGGCTCTTGTCCGAAGGTATGACGGTCGGATCGCTTGCAAATCTAGAGAGAAGTCGGGGCCTTCTCCCCAAGCTCCCCTGTGTCGACCTCCGGTAAGCTGCTCCTCCTCTTTCACGTTTTCTTGCTTTTGGTTTAATGAAGGAGACAAATACTGTAGCATTTTTGTCCTATAGTGACTTAACAACTTCCAAAATGACCATTATATCCCTTCATTTCCCAGTTTTGACATTTGGCTCTATCTCGGCCGTCCATTTTCATCATTTCTCTACTCATGCCACTTATGACACATGAGTACATGTTATATGCGACTTTCGTCGTATCAACAATCGTTTTACGGCACCCGAACCACGATGCCTCGAAAAACGTGTAAATTCTTATTGTCTCGGAATTTTACGAAATTTTACGTACTAACTAGATTTCACGAGACGATTCCAATGGTTGATCGTTTTGTCATCCGAAGTGTGAGAATAAATTTTGGATTTTTAGCAGAAATTACAATTTAAATGGCTTGAGTACGATTTTGCCATTTTCCATAAGTGGAATTTCTCGGATCTTCTCCCCTCCTTAAGAGGAATTTCGTCCCGAAATTCCAGGACAGTACAATCACTTTACATGCATATGCAACGTGCGCTCTACCGTGCATGTAAGCGGTCATTTAAATCTTAGCGACTAAACCAGTGCTGTCTCTAAGCGAAGGGATAGTGGCCGCATCAGTGTACTAAAGATTTCACGTGGACTCCTCACTCCATAGATTGCCTCCTGGTACTCACCCAGCCTCACGGTCTTCACGTCGCCAAAGAACCGATCACGACTATCAGCAATGCCTGCTGATTACACTCCGCCAGGTTCCATCAGGTGTCGGCCACTATCACGTCACCCAGTCACCCGCGGCGGATGCGGTGTACGCTGAACGCCGGGTCGTGAATACCTCGTGGACACGACGTCGGGCGTGTGCGGAAGCGCATCGATTGCTATCCTCTCCCGGTATGCCAGAAGGGTCCAATAAACCTAAACCCAATAGCTTCCGTAACTACTTGGGTGACCACTCCCTCTTAGGCATCACCTTCAAGAAGGCGTGATCTCCAACCTCAAGCGCCAGAAATTAGGCGTCGCACATCCGCATAGC